>JAOPHQ010002926.1:0-80000 GCA_030340625.1 Merluccius polli
CCCTCATTCTCTGAGAGACCGCACAGCCAAATAAACCGCGTGTTCAGCTTCAAGGAGGATCGGAGGGTGGCGGGGCGGGGTGGGTGTGTGGGTCGAGGGGGGGGAGTGTTTACACCAACATCGTGTTTACATCTACATTTCAGATGTGGACTTGAAAGAGACGAGGGGCTACAGAGGAGAGAACGTCTGCTCGGAGTCTCAGAAGAAGAAGGATCACAAAGGACGAGAAGAGGGAGGAAGGAAAGACGCAAGAGAGAGAGCGGGAAGAGTGAGAGCGAGAGCGAAAAAGAGAAGAAAAAGTTGGAGAGTGGAGGAAGTGAGAGCCAGACATAGAAAAGAGGGGGAGGAAGGGAGACGTGTAAATGAGAGATAGAGAGAAAGTTTGTAGCGGAAAAAAGGCAGAGAGAGAGAGACAGAAAGTGAGAAATACAATATTGCTGAGGTCTCTCTCTCCCCTCTCTCTCTCTCTCTCTCCCTCTCTCTCTCTCTCTCTCCCTCTCTCTCTCTCTCTCTCTCTCTCCCTCTCTCTCTCTCCCTCTCTCTCTCTCTCTCCCTCAGCATCCGAGGGTATCAACAGTCTAGAGTGAAACTCGTCTGCGAGGGAAAAGCTCATGTCTGTCTGCTAAACTTTTTCCACCAGCACTGTGAACTTTTCCCTCCATTGCCCCGCTGCATGCTAACACGGCCCTCCATCACCGTGGACGGTGTGAGGTGCCTCCAGGTAGGGAGGGTTCGGCTAGTGAGCTAGCTAGCTGAGCAGTGCAATGTGTTATCCTTCATTTGTGTTAGCACATTAACACGGCCCGTCGACTATTGTTAAGAGCTACGTGTTCTCCCACCCCATATTTTAGCTTCAAAAATGTGCTAAGAAGCTAACAAGTCATTATGTATATATTATGTGTACGTGTATATATGTATATACACACAAAAAAGCGGTGCCTTTTGCCGTTACAGAGCATTTGATGAATATATTTTGACACACTATGGGCTCCCCCTGTTGGCTGCCAACAGGGGCAGCGTTCTGAACAATAGCTGCAGGAGGATAGCAAAAGCTTATGTTACATTTATCTCACTGTAAGAACGCCTTGATAGGAAGCCAAAAACTCACGGTTGAGCAGCAATGCTTGAAACAAGATGCAAACACTGTTGAATTTACCATTGCATGTTAATGACACAAACTGCATAATGTCAATGGATGATCTCTCTTCTTTCTGCTGCAATACATTTGGTGGTTGAAAGAAAAAAACAATACAACAAAAGGCGGTCTTTGGCTGCGAATTTCCCCGCATGAATTTAACCACCGCAAATTTTCGTTTTCACCCTCCATTTATAATTTCAATAGGGCATGCTATGGGAGTGGCTTACCTTCTGATGCTGCTCGATGAGGATCTCCACCACAATGTTCTGGAACTTTAGATCCATGATGGCCGCCACGGTTTCCTCCTGTGGTCTCATCAGTGTGGGGCCAAACACTACGCCCAGGTTGGCCACGGTCATTAGGTTCTGCTCACTGTGGTCCGCAACACTGGGGAACATACAACATACACCTCAAATCTTTTTTTCATTCTACATTTTCCTTAAAAAATATATATTATTCCCTTTTAAACTTGTTAGCTGACATTGTAGTCAATAGTGGATCCAAAGGCATCTTGCTCTTACAGACAATGGGATTTGAACCCGGAACCTTTTGGCTCAAAGACAAACACCCTCAGCATCTTGCCCTCAGATTACTTATTTGCCCATTCATGTTACCAATCTATTGAACTGAGCACGTCCAAAAAACAAAGTTTTCTTTTTTTGTGTATAGTATCCGACCAATACTAATGCCACTGGGGCCTGGCCTCCTTCAGTAATCAATAGGCAGTTGGTCCTGCCTGCAGCACAGCCAATCAAATCCTTGAGTGATCAGATCCCATGCCGTCCCATCCTGCGCTAACAGTCTGTTTACTTTGGAGATGGATCCCATTACAGAGAAAAGCAAGTTCTGGTGCAGTCTTAAAACAAAGACGCGCTTATAATCCTTTTCAAACCCATCAACAACACCCACCAAATGCGACACACTTTGAATCGTTCGCTGGCTTTCCTTGACCAATGTAAATGTGACAGAGTGAGGGCTGCCCTGTAGTCGGACTATGATGTCTGGCGTTTATTCCAACGTAGCGCCAATACGAAGGCCTGCATTATGCTATATGCTGTTTTCTACTGTTGTTAATAAGAAGTTATCTTTTGTGACGGTGTCACTGGCTGAGCCATACCCCTTCTACTGAGTCTATGAAAAATATACAAACACCACATCCACCTTTCATCTAATCAGTTCATTGGTTTTTACTTCAATGTAATTTATTTTGTCAAAAGCAAGAAAACATAATAATGAATAATGAAGTGAAATAAATGTGAAAATGGTAGCATTAAGACACATTATAATGTGATAATTAGGTCTGAATTAAGTTTCATCACACACTTAAGTGTAAATAACAAATTTGTTCAGTTACACAGACAGGTGGAGCGATTTCTACACGGAAAATGTGACGCTGCGCGACCCATCTGCAGCAAGTGAGAGAGAGTGAGGGAGGTTTAAATAGCATCAAAGGGTACCTTTGATGCCACAAAACACCACTGACATGTTGCATTTATAACATCTCAGAAGCCATTACAGATACAACTGTGAATTTTTGGCTTTGCGCCGTTTCCCCTGCAGGATGGGCACAGACGCCAACTTCAGAAAAAAATGCCTCTCTCTCTTTCTCACTCAATCTCTCTCTCTCTCTGCAGTCTGGAGAATTTCATGCTGGATAATCCAAATTCAATGTCAATTTATTTTACCAAAGCCCAAAATCTGTGGCAGGTTTCTATGAAATAAGATTCGGCAGACTTTGACAGCCTACAGGGGAGGGGAGATTATTTACTTATCTTTAATTTACTTCTATTTCGTTTATTAAAAGCTCACCGAGGTTTAAACCCTGTAATGATAGCCAGCGGTATTTTTAAAAACCTCCCATCCTGTCTAATCTCCTAAATGGAGCTGGGCAGAACGGTTGTCCATTCATGGTGAATGGGGTAAGCTCAAGAGAGGCTTTAATTTGAGTGCTTCCCTTTTTCTTTTTTACTTTTATTCGACTGCATTTCATTTGGCTGCCGGGAGTTGGGGATGCGGCACGTTGAACAGGTAAAGCGGGACAGATCTAACAACTGTAAATATTACAACCTGCCTGTGATCTAATGAAAGAGCAAGAAAGTTCAGCTTGCTGGCTGCCTCCAACTTGAGAGAGAGAGAGAGAGAGAGAGAGAGAGAGGGAGAGAGAGAGAGAGAGAGGGAGAGAGAGAGAGAGAGAGACAGAGAGAGAGACAGAGAGAGAGACAGAGAGAAAGACAGAGAGAGAGAGCAACAGAGAGAGACAGAGAAAAGCAAGAGAGCAGAAGACAGACATGGAGAGAGAGAAAGAGGAAGAGAGAAGAGATGGGAGTGACAGCAGGGAAGGGGGAGTGAAAAAGTGTGGGAGTGAGCGAGAGAGAGAGAAAGGGAGAGCATGTGGAGTGAGAAAGAGGAGATAGACAGAAAGATGAGAAGGGAAAGAGAGAAACAGAAGAGGGAGGAGGAGGAGGCAGGGGAGGAAGAGGAGGGAAGGGGAGGAGGGGAGTGGGGAGGATGGAGGAGAAGAGTGGCTGAACAGTCACCAAGGAGCTGAGTTCACTCACTTGGCCAGATGCTTGAGGACGAGCCCCAGGATGTGTTGGTTCTTGTCGGGCAGCTTGTGGACCAGGCAGTGGATGGCTTGGAACCGAGATTCTGGACTACCACCCTCTGTTGCAGAGTGGGAGCAGCGATACACACACACACACACACACACACACACACACACACACACACACACACACACACACACACACGTTACTAGCCTAGCATTTTCCCACAGCGGAAAGATGCCATCGCTGCTCAGGTTGGCCACTGTACAGTGTTACAGCACAGTCGACTGAAGGGCACTTGAGTGTTCACGTGTTATTGATATGCTTTTGTTGTGCAGAGCTGCACATAGGCTAGCTGACTTGGACAGCTATGTCTATGTCTGTCTGGCTGGTATTTACAGTGAGAGACACTGTATATGTATATACTGTAAACACAAATACTTTATAAAGTATACATGTATATTGACATTCCCATTAGGCAGAATAACTGTTAATTTTAATTTTGTCAGCCACAATGAGCAACAGTTTCAGTTTATGCTCATCCATACATGATGAAGAAGGGTTAACCACAAAACTGTGTGAAATATGTGTAAATCTAAGTAAGGCAGAGGTGTTATGGTGATATACTGTATGGTGTGGAGCCTGGTGGAAACTGGCAGCAGGGTTAGCTATGCTGGCTGGGAAAGATAGTTTTGTGTTGCTGCTGCCGCTACCGTGTAAAAGGGTTGTGTTAAAACCTCAAAGATCATTTCTTAAACATGCACTCACACATGGGCATCTGGCCGCCCACACACACACACACACACACACACACACACACACACACACACACACACACACACACACACACACACACACACACACACACACACACACACACACACACACACACAACTATTGCAATAGAAACAACAAGAATTTGATCATGGAAAAAGCTTCTTATGGATGCTGTCATCCATCAAAATATTTAAGTGGTAATCCAACCCCCCCCGCCCCCCACACAAACACACACACACACACTACCCCCCTCCCTTTTCCTTATGTGGGCATTGCGAGTGCTAGATAAATATGTCAACCTAATCCAATTACAACACATTTTGTAATGGGACACGTGTTTGACTCTAGTTTGATTTTAAAGTGATTTTTTTGTGGCTTAATAGTGTTTAGAGTTATTTGCATGTTTGCTCTCTTTTATAGTCAAACTAAATTACAAGTGTTAATTATATGCCTCCCTTTAGCTTTAACACATTGTGGTAATCGTGGTTAACTGAAATAGCTCATGAAAAGTATATTGATTTCAATAAATATCTGTGCTAAATAAGCCTGAGAGTGGAAGCGTTTATCTGTATTCTATTGGCTGAGACATCTCCGTCTGGGTCTGAATGGACAGCCAGAGACATTTTTAAACCTTGGCCTAGCAATTCTCAAATCTCTCTGCGAGTTGTTTTCCCCATATTGTCAACATGAATGGCGGTAATTAGAAAGCTAGGACAGAGGCAACTAACAACAACAACATGGTCAATTCAATAAAACAATTCTAGTTGACAAAATGCATTTGTGCTGTATGGGTGGTCCTCAAATGTAATGCAAACAGTGGTTGGGGGGTAGTGTTAATCCATACAAATGCAGTTTTGTGAAAACTTACTTGCAGGATTGATGAAGTCTTTATAAAGTCCATAGGTCATCAATGGCTCAGGAAGGCTCCTTGAGCGATCAAAAAAGAGAGAGTGAGAGACAAAGAGAGAGAGAGAGAGACAAAGAGAGAGAGAGAGAGAGACAGACAGACAGAGACAGAGAGAGAGAGAGTGAGAGAGAGAGGCAGAGACAACGAGAGAGAGAGAGAGAGAGAGAGAGAGAGAGAGAGAGAGAGAGAGAGAGAGAGAGAGAGAGAGAGAGAGAGAGAGAGAGAGAGAGAGAGAGAGAGAAAGAAAGAAAGAAAGAAAGAAAGAAAGAAAGAAAGAAAGAAAGAAAGAAAGAAAGAAAGAAAGAGAGGGAGGCAGAGAGAAGGAGAAAAAGGAAAAGAGAGTAAGCGAGTTAAAGTGAGCAGGGAGGGACATAAATAGACGGTGCACTGTTTTATAGGGTCTGCACACAGCAATGATTAATGTGGCTGTGCCAGGGGATGGAATTAGATGGCGCGCCCGTTGAGATAACCAAGTTCATCTGAAGGTACTTTCACACTGCGGCTGGAGCCTGGCCAAGGCTACTTAGACCCAGAGGAGAGCGAACGGCGGGCCGACCCCCGGCTCTGCTCCAGTGTTGGACCGGCCAACACACACACACACACACACACGCACCCTCTCCAAGTAGGATACAATGGGGTGTAATGTGTCATAATAACATAACGGCGGATCAAGTTTGCACAACTCCACCGATGTTTATGAAGTGGGGGTATAAAGCGATCTGCGAGTTCACACTCGACCGATGAGACAATGAGCGTGGAAAATTCCCATGACCTATGGCGGCCTACGGCAGTGAGGCGCTTCAGCGCTTGGTAAAAGAGCTCTGAGCTCAGAACAGCCGGTCCCAACATGTCCTCCCCTCATGTCTTTTTAGAATGGGGGAGAGAGAGAGAGACTGAGACTGAGAGACTGAGAGAGAGAGAGAGAGAGCGAGAGAGAGCGAGAGCGAGAGCGAGAGAGAGAGGACGAGGGAAAGAGAGAAGGAAAGAAGGAAAGAGAGAAAAGGAAATTGAGAAATAGAGGGAAAGATAGAAGGAAGGAAAGAAAGAAATATAATAAAAGAAAGAGAGAGAAATAGAGAGAAAGAAAGATGGAAAGAAAGACGGGAAGAAAGAATGAAAGAGAAATAGGAAAGAAACAAAGAAACAAAGAGCGGGAAAGAGAAAGAAAGAAAGAAACAGAATGAGATAATAAGAAAGAAAGAAAGAAAGAAAGAAAGAAAGAAAGAAAGAAAGAAAGTAAAGGAGAGTGACAGCCAGAAGAAAGAAGTCTATGTTCCTACACAAATGCTTCTGGGAGATCCACTAAACCCAATTAACACTTTTAGTAATGCTTCTGCAATTTCAGTAATTTATCTGTCATGTCATTTGAAAAAAAAAAAGAGGAGGCGGCAGAATGAGGTGATAGAACAGATAGAGAGGTAGGAGAGTAATATATCAAATAAACTAATATTTCAGGGGATTTCTTGAGTCAGCACAGATTTTTTTTCTGAATAATGAAACTGTCACATTTATGAGCTGGGACCAGGGAGTACTCACACAGTGGACCAGAGGAAAGTCAAATCCCAAACTAGATTGAACTGTGGAAGAATAACCTGTCTCATGACAGTATATTATTGAAGTTGGTTGTGAGAACGGTTAAGAATACAGCCATATGCCCTGCATATACCATGTCATATGCCGAGGACATTTGATTACGGTTGTAGAAATGAGTAAAATGCGATGTCTGACCACAATATAATAACGGATGTCTTCATGGCCCAGAGAGAGAGTAGGTCTTGTTGGGGAGGGGAGGGAGAGAAGTGTGTGTTTGTGTTGGGGATCATACACTGCTTTAGTGTGCTTCTCACCTCAGATAAAGCTTCAGGGCACTGGTTATCGTTTTAACATCCCAGTCTTCGCTGGTGGACAGATCCACCTCATCGCTCTTCTCATCTGCATCACAACGACAAACAAACAAACGAGATAACAAACAACATTTGGGATGAGATCAAATACACTCTAATGAGCCCCCTTCATCTTCTTCAATGACAGCAGCAGTAGCTCAACTTTCTCTGTGTGGGGTCTTGATTTCAGCGGGCGTAACCAAAGTTTGAATACTGTACAATATAAATAACTTTAGGTAATTGGCCATGTGGGAGAATAGAGCCCTATCTTGCAGCCTCACTTCCTGGACAGGAAATCACAGCTGCTGTAAGAGGGTCCACTGGTTCTCCACACATTAAGGAGTCTAATGAATCCCTTACTACTGTACTGGGTCCCGAGGGTGGACCCAAGGAGGGCTGGGTAGTGATGGTGATCCAGGAGGATTCACCATCGGGGTGGGTGACATAGATTTACACCTTATGACTGAGGTTACGTGATGGAAGAATCTGACATGTGACCTGGAGCCCAGGTCACCGAGGAAAATTGTTACTGGGATGATTTTATATGCGTTTATTTGATTTAAATACAGTTAAATCCCCTAGACGTGTGGCTCAGTGGCTCAACACACTAACATGCTAACCGCATAGGCGGTACGCCTCGTAGCGAACCCAGGTTCGATTTCCAACCTGTGGTTCTATGCTACATGTCATCCCCTCTCGCTTTCAACCCATTTTCCTGTGTCTCTCCACTCTCCTGTCCATAAAAGCATAAAAAGCCCATAAAAATATAATAAATCCCCTTTATGTTGCGCTTTTCCCCTGCCTACTCTGTGCACAACATCGTCCGCCCAGAATCCCAATATATGTGTGGAGTTTGCACCTAATTGTGTGCGTTTCTGTAGGGTATACATTGCATATTTTAGTGAAATGTAAGTGTTCAGACTTTCCTCAGATCAGCTAGGTTAACGAAATTGTACTGCGGACCTATAGAATATAGAAATGGGATAAAATGTGTTAGACTTTTATATATTCTGCATTTTTTATATACTTTACTATCCAATTTTATTTATAAACTATAATAACCAGAAAAGTATACTCAAAATACATAATTTATTCATAGCCAGCGATGTAACACAAAAAAACGTACTTAAATAAGACCCATCACGGGCCGTTTATCCTGAAATGTGCATAAAAAGAAAATGCTAATCGGGTGTTATGGTTGGCATTTGGTATTCATGTTATATTACAGGCCAGTTACTGGCATCGCTGGCTCCCCCTAGTGTTACAACCCCAGAAAGCATACTGTAATCCCTCATGTAATAGGCTAGGAAACACTCTCCTGCTAAAATATAGACCAACGGAACTGAGAGATGGGGAACTGCCTCTGCCCAGTCTAATCCATATTTTATCGATTTCTAAGTAATGAATTATTTCTCACTATTTTTCCTTCCCACCCTTACTTATTATAAGTACAGCATAAGACCAAGAGAGAAGCACAGCAGGTGTTACCAATTGGACAGTATGTAAACAAAAGCCTACACGCAAAGTATGGATTACTATTAACTACAGAGCTTAAAAAAAATGCTGTTCCTGCATTACAGGGAAGATATGATTACATTACACATTTTTCTTCAGCGGTTTATGTTATTGCTATTAGGTTATTGCTGCGCCCTACACTGGGATTAAATGAGCCTGTCCACTCAGCAGTGGTTTCAGAGGTTGCACAACGGTAAAATCTCTCTGGGGCCGCATGCGAGATGGATAGGACTGTGTTTGGGGGGGTATGGCTATTGACTTGGCAAGAAGCAAGAAAAGCAAACATTCTCTTAAGCAAGAACTAAAGAGGATCTAATTACCCTTTCTGGATTTCCACATCTATTATTACACTGCCAAATGGCACATATACGTTAACTTTCAATGGGGTGTGAATAATAAATTGCATTTGTGTGCCATTTTGTGGCTGCACAATGTGAAATCCTAAAACTGTACTCATATGATTGAGAAATGAAGAGAAGATAATATTGCTGTAGAGAATGCATCATCATTATTATAACTCATTGTAACTTAAATCACACACATTAGAGTATTACGGGTGAAGTGTAAAGATGTCTACTATGCAGGTTCCAACATATGGCATCCATAACACATATCTTTCATCACCTCAAATTAAATTACACCTTATTCTCTTAAGTGGCGGTATGTGTATACGTCAAAATGATCAAATGTGGCATGTTTTCTAATGCAGGAAGTGCTAAAGGGTGTCGAGTTCCACACAACAAACAGCAAACAGCCCCGTCTTCCACCATATTAAGTGTATTCTGTGCTCTGTAGCAGAGTGTTAATGGGGTCTAAACAGTGAGCTGGCAGTTTGCAGTATGGAGGCTAGAGGAGGTTGGGTGGGGGGGGCTGGGGGCTGGCATCGGTCTGACTCTGTTGTCATTCAGTGCACAGAGTAAGGGAGTAAAGCTGATGTCTGGGGGAGACGGCAGGAAACCAGAAGGCAGACAGAGGGGGTGGGGTGGGGTGAGGGACACTAAAATCCTGGAGAACAGGTTCAGAGTCAAAAGAGACGCAGGGAGATATGAGATGGGGGGGGGGGGAGTCTGTTTGTTGTTGTTTTTGTTGTGTGAGCTGTGGTTAGAATAAAACTGGATGCAAGGTTACACTAGAAGTTTGGCTTTGTGTGATTGAACAAAATGCAAAGTGCCCCCCTGCTAAGGGTGTGGAGGGGTGAATGTGGGTGTGGGGGGGGGGTCTTGCTGACTTGCCCTGCCACCATCCAGACCTGGATCCCCACCTGTTAGACTGGTCTTTGCCAAACAAAACAAAAGAGAGTCAGAGTGAGAGTGAGAGTGAGAGAGAGACAGAGAGCTGAGGAGAGTTGAGAAACCAAGTTTAATCCATAAAGTCTACCCATGGCTTACACAAGGAATGCACAAGGCGGACTGAAGCACAAGTGTGTGTCTCACCAATCATTATTGAGAGGAGCTTCTGGACCTTGGAACTGACCCCAACCACTCTGTACAAGCCCTGGTCATTGATGCCTACAAGAGACATCGACATTAATACATTCAACAATATCAATATCAAACACTATGATATAGAGTTTGCATACAGATGTACCAGAATGCGTTTAAAGCTGATTGAAAATAGCTAGAAAAGATGTTTAGGTAAAAATAAAAGGTGGAACTTTGCATGACACATGTGCATATTTTCCACATGTGCAAAATATCAAGAAATCTATTTTAACATTGCAACCACGGCAGTTGCCGTTAGTTATAGTTTAATGGTTTTAATAATGGACCAAGTCTGCCCTCTTGTGTTAGAATAATGTCGCTACGTCCAAAGCACAATTACATCATTCTACGGAAACATGGATGCCTGTCTTCTCTGTGAAGTCCACGTCTAAAAAAAACATACCTCTTTTCTCTATGGCATTGATTGAATTTTGCACAAAGGTCAGGCCCACATCATCCAACTGGGCATCGACTGCAGAGCAAGGAAATACATTTGGAAAAAAGCTTAAATTGTCCTCCAATTCACTTAAACAAACAACTTAGTCATAACTTGAGTCAACCTAACAAGACACTTACTTCCTCTTTCTTTGGAGTAGGTCCTACCAAGGTAACGTCCGATCTGGTGAAGCAAAAAAAAACAAAATTGACTTAAACACTTGTTTTTATTACATTCACTGTTGTAGTGATGAGGAATGAAAGCAACAGAGAGACCATGTGTGTTACAACATGACAAAGGCACCATGCTATTTTACACAACACTAACAGCATATAGCCTTGTTTTGCCTTGACGTGAGCCAAGTGGGAGTGTGAGAGATGATGAGAGGGTAGGGTTAGCTGACTCACGGGCTCCTTTCCTCCCATGGCATGTATCCAGAACTTGTGGTCATCTTCGGACAAGGTCTGTACCGTTAGCACTGTCCCTGGACTAAGAGGGAGAGAGAAATAAAATCATGTATATTATTCTAGTATTATTACATGGCTTTGTTGAATACTCGATTCTGATTGGTCAATTGAGGCATTACTTAGATAACATGACAATAACAAAACTGTATGAAAACAAGGCCGGTGTAAATCCATGGTTTTCTTATTGTCGACATCCCCAATGCCCTGCTCACAAGTACCGTCTGTCCCTAGGTCCACAAATAGATGGCTTACCGTTTTGCGGCCTAGACAGCCATTGTTGTCCAAAACCACACTAAAGCAAGTCCTGGGGAGCCCTGCTGCTTTCAAAGCAGCAGAAATCACCCATGAGATTAATTCAGGCATCATATTTTATTTTTCTTAAAACATCTGTGTTAAAGATGCTGTGGTATGATTTGAGAGTTGTGAAGAGAGAGAGCAAGACTTTGAAAATGAAACCCCCCAAAAATGTCCCTCCCTCTCTGCTCCCTCCCTCCCTCCCTCCCTACATGTGTCCACCATTGAGAGGTGTTGTATTCACCTGTGATTGACACAGGCAAGATGGATTCCCCAAACCAATCAGGGCAGAGATGCCCTGATTGGTCAGAAATTAGCCTGGAGCAGTCTAAAATCAAAATCGTCTCGTACAGAGGCAGGTGGGCAGTGAACCAGACGAGATAATCTTACAGAGCATTTCACTCATGAATAGCTGACGGATGGCTATGGCATTTCTAACTAATTACATTCAAATGATAGCTCTTAAATCTTTCCTACAGCACCTTTAGGCGACAGCAAGACAAAGACGGTAAATAACCCTTTGTCTTGGCAGTGCCTAACTGACACAAAAGAAAGATACAAAGATACAAGGTACATTGGCTACAAAGCAGATGAGCATCTGAACTACAAAATAAAAAAGTTGGTGTTACAGCCGTGACGTCACAGGCTAGTGATGAGAAATCTAGGGTAGGGCAGGCACAGAGCATGCAATGTGCACACCACAGCAATGTGTCATGAGTTAACCACTCTGCCCCCACCAAGTTCCCCTCTGCCAGTGGAGCAGATAACAAGCAGGCCAAGTGCTAAACCGTGCGCCGATATTGTGAGGCTTCATGTGAGGAGTATTTGTGAGTTCTGTATCTGTGTAGGTTGAGGATTTTGTCTGCTTGTACGTTTGGGATGAGTGAAGGTTGCATCTTTTTTTGCTTCATCTTTGTAAGGTCATTGCGAATGTGTAGATACATTTACAGTATAAACAAATGAAACATATGAATAGTGCTGATTAGAACAAGGATGCATGACGTATACCGATCTGTGATGTCCAGTTCCAGGCAGAACCTCCGGTCCAGTACGTCGGTAGTTTTGCGGACACAGGACTTTAGAGTTACTGACTCCGTTTCACCCTGAAGACAAAAATGTGTCCCAGTCAGAATATATTGTTGGGTAGACGTGATAGATCGAATTACTATTTAGTGATTTTATCCAAAGCGACAAAGTGATTTTTAATTTGATACATGTCATGAGCAAGGGTTAGGGCTGCCTACAGGTAGACTGTTGAAATAGGGGTTCTAACCCAGAAACCTTGGGCTGGGTTAGAACCGAACCACTAGACTAGACCATCCTGCCCTGGGCTAGACTGCAAGGCTTAATACTGTTTTTTATATTACATTGTTTGAATATTAATTCAGTTAAATTTCACATATTGCCCTGAGCAAACAAAAAAGGACGTTACATCTACGAGCCAGTGAAACTGTAATGCAAATATGAATTTTAAGCAAATAAGTCAGAGGTCAAACGAAGAAGATCAACAGGAAATTAAAATGTGTTTTTCAGCATTTTTCTGTTTTAACTGGCTTACATTAGCCTGGCAAGCCAGACCCACATCAGAAAGATGTAAGGTCTGGCGCAGCTCCATTGGCAGTGTGGGCGGGATAAACGGTTGTCTTTCAAGTTCCCTCTGCACGCAATAGGATAGCGCTACAACCAATCAGAGCAACGAAGAAGGTGACGTAGTCAGAGCGACGGCTCTGACTATGTAATTAATCAAAACTCCGAATACATATTTCTTTTCGAGGAAAGACTTCAATGCCGTTCTTTGTTCTTTTCTCAAATAAAATGTTAACTTCAAGTCTTGAAGAGTCGCGGCCAAAGCCGAGTCGAAAGACAGCCGGCAGCAGCAGCCATTGTTTACCTCTAACACGGAACCGTCGCAACTCTGTCGTCATGGTAGCCCGGCTTTCGACTCCGCCCCTCACGCTGTGATTGGTCTGACATACTTTGTGTTTCCAGCACCAAAAAGCTGACAGGAGCCGTGCTAGACCTACCTAGCTGCCAAATAAATTTGCTGCCGCTAGGGGGTGTCTAGATTTCTAGGCTAGGCTTACATTTCTGTGTGGAGAGATACAGCAATCACTAAAGAGAGACATACAAACTGACCGGTTTTATTAGAATTAGAATGCATATGTAATTGGTTCATGACTGCACGATTTGTAGAATAAATTAACAAACCGCCCCAACCCCTGTAAAAAAACATTTTACAGGGGTTGGGGCGGTTGGAAATAGGTAAAATCAGATTTGGCCCAGCGCAGTCTGAAAGTAGCTGTAGGTTGAGTCAACATAGAATGATAGTAACATAGCTTTTGGTGGCGTTTGGATGATAACTCACCATCTTTCCACCAGATCTTTGGTCGAAGGTCACCATGTGTAAGATCTTCTGCTCCTTGACGAACGTGCAGTAGCGCTTCACCCAACTCGACCCGAAGGGAGGCGGCCCTGGAAGACGCACACAGAGATTACCACTGAGTTCACATTAGCATTAGAGTATTGAGTCACTAGTGGAATCAAACTGAGATTATTTTGAGCATGCGATGTCTTTCATTTAGCGTTCAGTTTTTTATCGTCTGTCCGTCCATCCTTTTATTTTATGCGTATAAATTGTGGTTTTAATTTATCCAAGCTGTACAGCACTTTAGCCAACCCTTGCTGCTTTTTAAACGTGCTATATACATAAACTGACTTCACTTGACTTAGCAGATTCTTTTATACAAAGCCACTTACCAGGGAAGCTGAGAATGATCAAAGCCTACAATCAATATTGTAGTAAAGACAAGTGCTGCTAAAGTTTAACCACCCCCCCCACCCAAAAAACATGTATTACTGGTGGTTAAGTGCATAAAAGGGGTTAGTGCAAGTTATATGCATAATTAAATTCCTTGATTTATTACGCACTATGCACAAATGCATGAAACACTCACGCATACCTTAGGTTTCTCTTGTAGATAAAAGGTAGCCTCTGCTGCTTATCGCACTAGTCTGTCTGTATTCCTGTGCACGCATGCATGCACGCACACACACACACACACACACACACACACACACACACACACACACACACACACACACACACACACACACACACACACACACACACACACACACACACACACACACACACAGCATGGGGGGGGGCTCTTACGTTTCTCTTGTACATAAAGGTAGCCTTCGCTGCTTATCGGACTAGTCTGTCTGTATTCCTGTGGCGCCTCCCTGATCCGCTTCATCAGCTCGTACACCTCCGACCGTGCCCCCTCGAACCGACTCCTTGTCTGGGGAGGAAGAGGTATGGACGCTCGTCACTTCCAGGTGCTCTGGGGTCACACAGAGAGCCGCCATGATGCAGAGCCCCTGGAAACAAAAGTGCTTCCCCAGGAAACTCCCCCGACTTCCCCTAAGTGGGTCGAGGATGGGGACGTACTCCAACACCGAGATCAGAAGACCCCTGACTTCCCCAAAAGGGAGTCTAAGAGGGAGACGTATTCACATACGGTGACAAATACTGCAATAATAACACACATTCTTAGTGGACACGACGGCAGCGCAATCGCAGTCAGGATATCCTCTGACCATATTGGGGACCATTTTTGTTTTCTTACAGCGGTTGTGTCTGGTAACGGTATGCAATGTAATGCATACCAAAAGCCGAATTATAATCATCAAATTGTGATTTTAAGTGATTTTATAACCTTACATTCTGTATGTTTATCTGCAAGGCCTGCTTATAGTGGTCAAAATCATTGGCAAGCTCGAATCCCTGGTGATAAAAGGTGAAGACCGTCTGGAAAAAGGCCAGCATCTGGAGAGACAAAAAAGGAGAGAAAATGATTATTACGATGAAGATAAAGTGAAGTAAACAATTTTCAGTGTCAATTGAAGTCAGCACTCAATCTTCAAACAGAAACTATACACTCTAGGACATGAGGAAATTGACATAGGACCTCTCACAGTTTGGCTTATCCATTAACACCAACTCCTACAGCATAAGGTGTTGCACACAGGAAATCCATTTGTATTTGGCATATGGTATATGTATATTTAAGCAATATCATACAAGAGAGAGTGCTGTTATACTGAATATCAGCACGGCTATGATTCGGTCAGAGGTACGAGGCCACAGGCCGAGTGCAAAGATAATTATTGCTTTCATACAACAGTTCTACAAGCATCATTTATTAGTGGGCCGTAATAAGCGACAACAGATTAGATTTGTTTATTGAAGCATTTATTTGGCTCCGCCAACACAAATAGTTCGTCAACTGGACTGGGACTGGACTGTTGCCAAGCAACACATTAAGGTCTACACGTTACCGCAGGCCAGCTTCTTTGCATCATGTACATTTATCTGTATGTTTATAGAAATGTTATAGATGTTAATAGATAACGATTGTCGAAGTAATTAACGGTTATTAGAGCACATGTAAAGCGGAGGGATATATGTATAGTTAAAAGTCCCAGTGCTGTTATACTCTAATGCCTCTTGTCCAATCAAATGACTCGGTTGGAACTAACTGTTATATAAACAATGTATATACAATACATGTCAGACTATTATACGACTACTACTAGTTGACTTACTGGTTCGACGCATTCAAACTTCTTTCTCTCCTGGATCTCCTGCAGTTTGCACACGTAGTCGAGCGACTCATTCTGGAAGTGCTGCCTCATGGTCTCCACCAGGCCGTCTGCCTGATGATGAGAGGACACACACTGTCAGGGGATCTGCAGCTTTCAACCAGTTCAATTTAAGACTGGATAACGTACAGTGAGCCGGTCAGTATTGCGAAATAAATCCTGCAATAAAAGCTGTGTAATAATACATTTTGAATACCACTTAGAACACAATGTAATACCGATTTCACGGCCTAACGGCGTATTGGTAAATGACAGTTATCTACCTGGAATTGTTTTATAAGCATACAAATGTATTTGTATCATTATTTGTTTAGTTGTCAGTTTATCTTAGCAGTGCTGCTTGTCTGACAACAAAAGTATCTTGCACGAATGCACGTGCATAAAATTATTGCGCCAGTGCAGTGGTCAACACAGCTCGCGCATGCCGCGGGAGGCAAATAAATATCTATTTCACATAAAATACATAAACGTTTGACATTTATTGGTTTGAGGTTTATTATTTTTCCTCTCCCGACAGTCACAAAACATATTTAAGACCTATGCAAATTATATGCAAGACATATTTTATGCCTTTTTAAGGCCTTAAATTGACTTTTTTGAATTTAAGACTTTGTAATACTTTTAATACCTCCACGGGTACCCTGTACTATGTACTGTGGACAGGAGCACAGCCGCAGAGGGGAAAAACTGACTGGGGCAATTGCTGCTTTCTCTCTCAAAATAGATGACTCAAAAGGACAATAAGTTATGGTGCTTGTTACATGCCCACTAACTGTCTCTTCTTGCAAGTTAACATGAACTCACTGACTTCTCTTAGACAAATTAAGTATTTACATTAGTAATAAGTTCAGAGATAATAATGATAGCAATAATAATAATAATGATAATAACGATAGCAATAATAATAATAATAATAATGCCTAGAGAGTGAAATGCTGTTGTGTTTTGTGGGAATTGACTCTTATGCATTTAGAGCCGATATACCTGTTGGTCAAAAACATAATGGCATTTGTTAATATTAACAAATAAAGTTAATATTAACAAATGCCATTTTGTTAATATTAACAAAATATATAAGTGAGTATTTCTAGCATTGCTATTAATGGTACACTAACAATGCTATTTTATGGTGTATTATAAAAAAATGCCTTTTTAACTTTATCGTCCTCAATGTGTACGATTGAGTTTATATGTGATCTTGCTTACATTGCCCCTTGAGGGCCAAATAGAATCTTTTGAATTGAAATAGAATTGAATAACATATTGTGTCTTTTTTATTTGTTTTTACAGCCTGCAGTAAGAAAGTAAACAGCTCAAAGTTGCTTTCTCTCCTCGGTAAATCAAGTCATATGGCATGGCATGACCTCCCATATCTACTCCATACTTCAGGACCTCAGAGGCCAAAGGGGGAAGACGGTGAAAGACATTGTTTATACGATTGTATTTCCCTTCTTTACATTGCACAGCGTTAACCCTTTCCCTCCGGCAGCATGCAGCCTTGTTCCAGCCCAGCGTGTGTAGCTGGGGCTACAGTTATGTCATGGGTTGTTCCACCGCCCACAGCTGCTGGGGCTTGACCTTGGTAGTACGTTAACACTGAGCATGCCTTTCCTCTCCAAACTTTGCCAGGAAAACAGCTTGTTACTGTTAGCCGGGCCAGTGGAAAGTCACTGTTGTAAAAGAAAAAAACCTTACTGGCTGCTCATCACCGTGACACTGGAGATAAAAACCAAGCCAACCACTTTTTTCCTAACAACTCGTAAAGAGAGTTTGATCCGTCTTTTTTTCTCTTTCCTTCTCTTTTGACTTTTCTCCATTTCCCTATTTGTGTGGTTTGGAGAAGTGGCGGTATACCTCTTGTAGCTGAGGCTCCTTCTTCTTTGCCGACATGTTCAATAGCTTCTCCAAGGAGCTGTAGTACTTCTCCGTTTCCTTCTCATATCTCTTCCTTTCCGCCTTGACGGAGAAACAAAGCACACAGCGTGAGAAGATGAGGGAGGGCGAGGAAACACATGACTTGTCCTGCTGATGGAAGGAACGGCGGTGATTGTGGGAAATGTTATTCAAAGAGTGTGATTTGCATTACAGAAATGATAATAATGATGATTTTATTGTATTGTCATGTTGCATGCAAAAAGCACTGAAGCAATGTCATACAGTACCCTTGCCGCGCCCAGTTGCTCTTTCCTGAACTTCTCCAGGGGTTTCATCAACGTTTCTGTAATGTTTCTCATCTAGAAAGAACCACATACCCTCTTCATCATCTTTATGCCTTCATAGTTTAACACAAAGCTTGTATATTTAACATTTCCAAACAGATTCAAAACAGTTGTGGATGCCAGTGTTAAAAAAGGGGTAGGTGTCTATGATTACAATACAACACTAGGGTAGTATTAACAGTACTTCACAGTGAAATGATAACAGTTATTCAGTTATACTTAGATAAGGGGAGATCAGCTTTCCAGAGCAACCAGTAATCTTAGGGTTAGGGTTAGGGTTATGGTTGTACTCAGTAAATCTGTCTAATATAGGCCTACAGTTGTTCTGTGGAGTCTACCTTGGCGCATAGAAATATTACCATCAAAATATGTTGCATCTTACTGTCAAAATAGTAAATAGTGTATTTTTCATAATTTCCTCATGGATAAAAGTTGCTTTAAGGTACTGTATAAAGATCAAGATTCTTCCATTATCACTTAATCAGAATGACGTCGAAAGATTTAAATATTTCCTTTGACCTTATTTTCATTTGTCCTCAACCACAACACCCATCCCAGATTTGCTCTGTTCCTCCTGACTTGATGAGTAAATACTAGTCACATTAGTTTCCAAACAACATCTCTGGTTTGACTGAAACATTTTAACCATGTAGCCTACACCCTTGGAGGAGAGGTAAGGTTGAGCCACGTAAACGTTGTTTTCCGCATAAACAGCAAGGAAGCACACACTACTAGACATCCTACAGTGTTCCTCTAAACATGTCAGGGCCTGCCTCGCATGCAGGCCCACCCTTTCTTTCTTTGCACCGTGATGTCACTCTAGACTGCCGAGCACATCGCTAAGCTGCATATGTCACATGGCGGTTTCTTCAGCTGGCCCTGAACCCACGGCTAAACAGCTCCGTTGACCACCGACAGCCCACACCACAGGCCTCTGGGACATTACACAGTAATGATACAGCCCTATCAAGTATCAACAAGCCTGTGGATTTAGACAACCTCAGCACACATCAGTCATTTATTGCTCATTACAGGAGAGGAGCTCGCTAGCTAACTGGCTAGCTAGCTAAGGGAAGGAGGGGAACCTGTGTGATCTGCATGGAGCAAAGGTGCCTTGGGGCGCTTCCCTCAGACAAGTCTGCTGGATGCCATTATCCTTGCACAATGTGACTCAACTTGAGCTGAACCCCAGTCTCATGGGTAACCTGAGCATGGGCCACTCTAGTGCTCACTCTCCAAAATAGCCCGCTTTCATTACAACCTCCTCATACAGACCATGTAGCCAAGCTGCGTCTTTAAATGAGAAACTTTTACAAGTGAGGGTACGTACGTCGCTCTTAGCATAGTACCTTTGTTTTCATAGCTAGTGCCACATGGGTGTGTAAGGTGGGTGTCCTGGTATGTTATTGGTATGTTACTGATTGAGCAAGTGCTGCCATTAAAATGACTGCGGTAAATTGGGTAATAACGGATTCTGCAGCCCTGCCTAGTTCTCGTTGTCTCGCATGTGCTTTCGATTGTGGACCTTAGACAGACCGTGGACCTTAGACAGGCGGCGAAGGCACAAGGGAGTCACCCCATTGTGGAAATTGTGTCAACATTACCTACTTCTTCTTCTGGTTAATTAACATTTAATAGTTTCAGAGACAGGATTTCAACACCAAGGACCGATGCATTATGGAGGCTTTTTGGCTGATGTCACAAATATGTTGTGGACGCCATGCTGGTTGGTCAAACATTGACAGAACGCACCCTAATGAAATACTGAAATACTAGTCAAGTGTTACGATGGTCATCAATACAAAACACTCACATCTGTGCCATGAGCCTTTAAAGAATGCTAAGTAAAAAGCTTGTACGGTTGTATTGTATTAACTGCAACTGAATTAGGCTAACTGAAATGTATTGGTTGCTCCTAACCTATAAACACAGGAACACAAGTACTCTATACAGAGTTTAACAGATAAATATGTTGAAATCATTTGAAAACCATGGATATGGAATTGGACTGGCACTATGGCAAAGTAACATTGAGTCACGTGACTGAAACCATGTGACTGAAACACTTCTATCGAGATGATTTGAGTGAATGCAAACATGGACAATCAAGCATACATGCACATTGCACAGACCTGTGCACTAAAAACACCAAATGAGGAGTACAGTGAAACGCTTGCTCTGGAGATCCCCCCTTGTCCTTTGCATGTTTCTATAGGCCACGCTTACCATTAGCTCTCTTTGGTCCTCCAGGTTTTTGAGGAAGTTAGAAAATTCTATCAATGATTCATCTAAAAAACAAAAAATAAATATTATTAGAACGAGAAGCACACCGACACACACATCACGCATGAACAAAATGCCTCTGTGTGTATACATGGCATATCAAATTATTGTAAAAACACATGGGCCTAATACTGAAAGAATATCATTGCAAAATAAGTTGTCAATCGTACAAACTAACAATCAAAGACAAGTAATGAAAAAACACATTGTTAAATCAAAATGTTTTTGTTTTCATGTTTGGTGAGAATCAAGCTAGATCTTGTTTGGTGGGAGGTAAATACCAATGCATTTTTCATCATCCGTCTTCGCGTCCCCTATGTACTCGAACTGAAATTCACCAAGGCAATGGGCAAACTTCCTCTGTGCCATCCCAAGCTCTGAAAGAAGGGCATAATACACCATATTCAATTACATGTACGATTGCATTATATACACAAATGCATTTGTAAGTTGTTAATCTCTATTATTCTCTTCTATAGTCTAGTCATTTATTATTTATTATACATCCATTTATTCAGTAGAAAGTTGATGCAGTTGTGTTTCGGTGTTGGGCAGGTGTCTTTATAAATACAATACATGGATCTCAGCAACAACAACAGCAGCAGTCTATCAATAGCATATACTAGCCAATAGCTCATAGCACCAATAGGAGTGTTTCACTGCTGATGCCACCAGGTACAGTACACCCAAAGTGGTTGAACTGTTTTGCAAACATCCTGTTCGCTTTGTGATAGCGGCCCTATACATCCTGTTCACATCAAACCATGATTCTGCATGAAGGGCAGAAGCTGCATGTTTGCATGAGGCTGACTCTTTGATTGCATTGCATATATACACACCACGGCAATATACAGTTCAGGAAATAATGACCTCCTCACAATGCTAAGGATACCACTAAAACCCCTGTCCAAAAAAAAAAGAAAGTGTTCTATAGTAACAGCCAAACAGATATTTAAATTGTATACATTATATATTAATTGTAGATTTTGTATACAAGGGCCTGCTATTAATGAAAATATCTAGTAGTAGGCCTATAACAATGACGTCAGCATTGTTAAGCATTAGCCTAGTGTCTCCAATGCAGCAACTCAATAGCACAAGATAAAGCATGTATTAAATGTCCAAGTCAGCTTCCATACAAGGGCATACTTTTGTAAGTGTTGACAGAGGGAAGACCCTGTGCGAGTGAGTGTATCAGACCAGCCATGATCTATTTCCATGCATTGCTGAGAATCCCTAGAGGCGGGAATCTCTGGCCTATGGACGTTCCCGGGGGAAGCACTATAGCATGCAGAGAGAGAGAGTATTTTAAGACCTGAGCTATGACTATTAGCTGATCCTGTTGAGCAACTTTTTTTTTTTTTCAAAGCTGGCAGCTGAAAACCTTAAATTGAATAAACAAATTATGCTATGACACATTAATAGGACATTTATACTCACAACAGTTTATACCTTCTGGAGGTACTGGACGATTTATACTTGGTAGGTTTATACTAGGGTTTTAATAGTGCCCATGACGGCCTGCAGTTTGAAAACAGCACACCACAATTCATTTAATTGTGTTTATGCTTCATTAACAAATTGAAAAAAATGAATCGTTTAATGCAAGTGCATATATTTATTCATTTAAAACGGAATATAATTTATTTGTAGTCGTCATTTTTTTTAAATTTCTTCCGTCTGCGGTGTCTCACTGCTCTTCACATGCGGTGTTTGTGTGTGGTGTGCACATGCAAAGGATTAGGCCTATACATATACGAGAAGCCAAAGCCCAAAACCAAAGCATTTGAATAGTGTTGGACAATGGCTGGCTGATCTCGGCAAAAAGGGGCACAGCTTCTGCCTCACCGAGTTCACTTCAAAACAGTTTCAGAGCGGTGGCCTTTCTGTGGTTTCTCAATCAATCCGAACACGCTACACAAATCTCACATAAATCCATTCTGTTCTGTACTAAACAATACAAACATTGGCCCATACAACGTGAACACCTGTGGTAGAGAAACCCTTTGTCATGATGTTGTGCTGGTCATGACAGGAAACTAGGGGATTCGGTCAGCGTCTGAGGCAGCTTGGCTCTTATTTACAACTCCTTGTTCCTTGAGTTGACCTTTAAATAGCACACAGACAGGAAACTGTTTTCCTTACATAGTGGGTGAGGTAATTGTGTAGCAGTGCAGTGGGTACAGATGCGGAAATTAGTCCATCAATGATAGCTCGGATCAGATACATTTTCTCAGAAAGGGGAGCCTTCCCCCTTACTAGGAATGTGGCAAATTAGACCCAAAGGCATTTAAAAAATCTTGAGTCAACGGAAAGCTAGGAATGGACAAAGCACACACCAGGAGCACATATTGCCTCACTTCTCCTTAAACACACAAGCCTTAATTATAAATGCAGAAAGAGCTAATGTGTTTGCTGTGAGCTGTTGTGTGTTTCCTAAAGACTATGCAATAAAGGCCAAGAGAGGAAGAGGAACAACTGTTGTGAAAGGCGTTCCCCTCGGATCACATCCTCTGAAAGGTTTCATTCTGGTGATGTAACGCATAATATCGTGGTATGGTAAAGCCTTTAATCAAACTGAATTGAGTGGGTGACACACATGCATACAGTGCATACACAACAGAGGGAAACCTAGATAATCAATTTAAAACACAGAGAACCTACCCTCGCCCCCCCCCCCCCCCCCCCCCCCCCAGTCAACTATAGATTACTACTGAGTGATGTAAACATTGCACTATATGTGGGAGTAAAGTAAGGGTTAGGTAGGTGTGCTGTATTGTCAAAACAAAGCTATAGCAGAAACAGGCAAATTTAGCCTTTATTTTGGTAGTAAAACGGGCTTCTGTTTTGATGAACAAGCCTGTTTTACAGCCTTTTATTTTGAAAAGGCTGTAATACCAGAAGTCAAAAAGTATGAGGACTGTGGTCTTGATCATGTTTCTGCATGGAAAGCATGTGCCAGTGAAGCCGATTGACGGAAGGAAAGATGGAGTGAGACATTTAAATTAAAATGGGGTTACAATGGTTTATAAGACTAAGAAAATATTTTGACCGAGTCTACTCTAGTCTACTCTAGTCTACTCTGTCTAGTCTGCTCAATGGCAGTCAGCTAAAACCGAAACCTTAATAAGGTTACATAGAAATGTTTTATTGGAGATGACAAATTTCTAATTTATTTGGTCACCGTGTGTCAACAATACCGTCTTTACAAACTCGTGCATCACTTTGCAAGTGTTTTCTAACCTCTGGGATTGGTAAACCATGTGAAACTGCCCCCAACTATTAAAATTATATGCCATTCTACTATTATCTTCAGAGGACACAATTATGCACTACGCAAGACTGCCAATTTATGTCAAGGTTGTCATTACTTTTGGTTCTGTACAAAAGATTTGCGATACAAAGTGCCACGTCTAGCCTAATGTGAGCCTGAGGCCTGAATCCTGCACTGTGTAACGTTTTTCACTGTCGCCATCACTTTTGTTCAAACTTCGAACCTTTTTCCTGCAGGATGTTTATTCAAACATCCATCCACTGATGCCACAATTAACCCAGCAATGTGTTTTTTCTCTCAAAGAGAAAAAACTTTCCTTTTCCCTGTTCACACCAGGCATTAACATGTGTCTTGGGTGAGAAGTAGAAGTAGAGGTGTGAATGATTGAGGACGCATTTTGATTTGATCACTCAGACCACATTCCGCGGTGGTCTAGGCCGCATATGGCCGCATTATTTTAGCAGTGTGTACCCGAATGTGTCCTGGGCCACATTGAAGGACTGCCTATTCTGTCCCACTAGTCTTGACTTCTTGCACACATCGATCATTTCCTCTCGGGTCTCATGGTCACACTCGGGAAAGCCGCAGCTCTACTTTAGTTCCTCCTTTTCTGGCTGTCTTTGTCCACAATGTCTTAAAAAAGCCCATAGAGATATATTATGAGTATATCAAACATCTTGTGTGATTTGGTTGCCAAGGAACAGACCCAGTCTGTTTTGTTTTGATTTCTTCCTTTCTACGACAACGCATTCTGTATATTGCATATACAGCGGGCACGTGAGATCCCATCACGAGTTGTGACTGGAGACACATTCTGACGTCGGGTGTGAACAGGGCCAAAATCAATTTGGGATTGGTCAGCTAACATACATTTTGATAGTGGATTCATTGATTTTGTCATTATCGAGTACAAATACCAAACATTCAGTCAAACAAAGGAGGCCAATTGTTTGCAGTAATGGCAAATATGCATTATCTGCATTTGCCGTTATTTATGAAAATGTAGGCTATTTAAAGATAGTTAACTGCATGAACTAGCCTACTACTCTACAGAGATGCAGAAATAGTGTGAGTGAGAGACGTCAGCGGCAGTGCTAGTGAAAACATGTTTTGACAATATTACACTGAACTTCTGCATCTGCGGGCGTCCACTTTCTTATCATATAGCTATAGGTTCACCCAAAATGTTTTGCTGCTGACAAGATGTCTGTTTTGGTACTTTGTGTGTGTGTGTGTATGTATGTACGTATGTATGTATGTACGTATGTATGTATGTATGTATGTATGTATGTATGTATGTATGTATGTATGTATGTATGTATGTATGTATGTGTGTATGTGTGTGAGGTGTGTGTGTGTATTTGTTGTGTTGATGTGTCTCTGTATGTGTGGGTCTTGCTAAAAGGGGGAGTTTGCTTTACTACATGAAACAATGTTGGCCCCATGTATTTTATAACTGAATTCAATTTAGGCGGACCGTATTATGCTTTTCAGCTGGAAAGGATTCCAGTTTCATGCATGTCCTTCCTGTCGGTGAAGAACAGGGATGGTGATGTCAGAGAATAGTTGTGCATTGTCTTGATTAGCACCATCTGTGAGTCTGGCACAGCGAACGTCTGCCAACGAATCCACTCTATACGATATGCTACACGGCTACGGCCATGTAGCGTTCGGGGAAACTGCAAGCTATCCCTCTCACTCTTTGAAGAATGAACCAAACTTACGGGGAGGAAAACTGTCAACAATGCTGATTTATAAATGCCCAGTGTTTTACCACCGAGGAAAAGACGAGACAGTTTGCAACAGCCACTGCAAAATGTTGGGGGTGAATTCCAGGCACTAACATCAATAATAGATTATTATTTGAAACAATAACAAATGTGTCAGATGGACGGTCGGCATTTACAGATTATAATGACTGCTGTGCTATCCCAGCTATACAAATAAATAAATAAGTACCAAATGCAAGGGCACAAGAGTGCAAGGAAAGCCAAATCTTCCCCTTGGTTTTTGCCTTTTAAAGCAAGGTATTTCAGTGAAAACCTGGGAGCTGTCAAACTTGGCTAGTTTCTGTGCTGAAACTCAGAGGACCCGGTCTGCTGGCCTCATGGGTATGACTCATATAGAGACCCCTCCTAAAATGAATCTTTTTTTTATGAGTCTTTAGAAACAGCGGCATAACGTTAACATTACTGAGCTGAGCCACGCTGTAGTATCCCTGTTTGGCGAAGTTAAGAGGAGAACAGAAATGCAAAGATGTAGCAAAACTTTTGTAAAGCAGATCAAATCAATACTCATAGCAATGTTTAGCATGAATGATGTCAGCGTTCAAAAATTATGTTGCTCAAGTTCTCAAGTCTTAGGGTAGAAAATACATACAACAACTATTGGGCTATTCCTTTGTCAGTAGACTCAAATTAGACTATTTGTCTATGTAAAAATAAAGACAATTTGGCATTTCTAATGTTAAATTGCACCAGACAAAAAACAACACTTAAGCTATCACATGCTTCTCCTGACCCAAGAACCTCGGCTAATAAAGCAATGTTACAACTCTACAAAATGGAAAAGGGTTAGATTTATGGTTGTTACATGACAATAAAGTGACAAGTGACCTCTATCCACTTCCTGTTTGAGTACTTCAATGTAATCACTGGACAGGGTGGCCCAGATTGCATTTGGCAAATAAACTGACATTACTAATCAGTGCAGACCACAGCAAAATACTTCCTAAATGTCCCCTCTGTGTGGAGACATAAAAACTACAGCACAAAATGGAGCCCTGCTCAAGAGATACTTGACAGTCTGAATAATGGTGGAAATGGATCACAAATAAGTACAAACCCAAGTAAGTAATACACCGATTTGATTGTCATTTTCTTATTGTATTGTTATCGCATGTAAGATTAATTATATTTTATAAACTGTGTCTTAGTAGTTTTAGCACAAGCATACATTACACACACACAGAGACACATGACCAGGCATAGACACAAAGACACAAAGACACACAAAATTCAAAAGGGCATCCGTAGGTCAAACATCATTTGTTGGAGATCCCCTTGGGCGTACTATCAACGGTGTGCACAATGTATTCATTGGCGCCTGGTCGGCCCTCTGTTTATTATTATTTCTACACGTTTCTATCTGAATCTGATTAGTCACTTGGGTTTTGGGCTTGGGTCAGGTTTTCACTATGACCCGGACCCTAAAAGAGCAGTCAATATTTACATGCCATGCCTTTCCCCAATCCTTCCTGTTCCACTCCGCCCATCTTTTCCATTCAGAATCAGCTTCCACCGTTTTTCCTCTCCAGAGGCCCTGACCATCTCTCCCTCCCTCCCTCTCCCTCTCCCTCTCTCTCTCTCTCTCATTTCAGGGGATGTTGGGCTGTAAGCAATTGTTGCCAAGCAATAATTATACCCATCCAGCCATCCCATTCAGAAGACTAGTTTGTGCATGTAACAGGATGCCACTAATTACGCAAGCCTAATGCAATCTTGTCATACACCAAGTAAAGAACAATGTAAATAATGTTCAAGAGGGCATGTGCACCACACGCTCTGTTTTAAAAACATATACAGTGGGCCAGGATATGTGACAAGAATGCGGAAGAGCCAACTCAAACCATAACTCACCCATAACCATAACCATTTACATGTGCAGGAGCTACGATGGGATTACTGGGTAAGGTAGGTAAAAGTAGCCTATCTTGAGTCAGAGATGAAGAAGTGTTCCTCCCACATGACCTCATGTCTATCTCTGCTAATGCCGCTTTAATGAAAGACTGTGATGTGGCACCTTGGCAGAATCACTAATGTGATTACAGGAAGAAACAGCCAGCCAACTTCAAATCCTGGCAGGCCTTCTCAAAATGTACCTGCCAGGAACAGACCTCCACATGGCTGTTTTATCTATCTGACAGAACAAACAGAGCAAACGAGGACACTTGAATCTGTAAAGCAAAGTCAACCAGAAGAAGTCCAGATGGGTAAAATATCAAACTCTACATGACCCCTTTCAGAAACTTGGTCTAAGCTTACTTCAAGATCAGTCCAGCTACCTGGATCTGAAAGGTCCAGGTAGGACTCATGATGCTGTTAATTGTTCTTCCACACTAATTCGACGCGTTACTATTGTGTTGCTACATTTGAGTCACAAATGGGAACTTTTTCTGATTGGTGTGACTTTGTTTAATAACAATGAAGAAAAGGGCCATTGCCGAATAGGTCAGATTAACTATTCCACTCTCTTTAATCAGCTTTTAATCAGGGAGGACTATTATGGGATGGCCAATGAAGGACATACTGGAGAGGATGTCCCACTGAAACAGGAGCGCATCCTTTGCACTCTTGTTGCTCTTCTAGTGGCCACTCCCATGTCGCAACACTAGATCCGAGGCCATGTGTGCATGTTTCCGCCATTGGGACATCCCTGGCAGGGGAGCAGGGGAGGGGGAAGGAGCGAGGTCATGACCCTGTACAGGCTGGGTCTTCCTGGCACAATAAGAATCAAGTGAGAGATAGAAGAGCGTTCAGAAGGGAAATCAAAGCTTTTTCCCACACTTCTAGGTATGAATGGCAGTACATCTTCACATGTGGAAAGAAAGCTAATAAGAAAGCTAATACTTAAGACTGTTTGCTAAACAGTCTGTTTAGCAAACACACAACTCAATTCAGCACAATAATAGCCATATGATCAGTCATATGATCATCTAGCCAAGCTTGTGACATCATATTGAGGCCATCTTGCTCCAGCTACAGAAAAGACTGATAAAAAAGATCCTCCCCACTTCAGAGTTATTTTCTTATATGAGCTCAACGTCAGACAAGAGAGCTACAGGGCAGGCTACTGGCAACCAGCCTATGGGGCAAAATGCTAGTATTCGGGCGAGTGTAGCTGTGACTGAGCTTTACCCTGGGAGTGAACATGGCTGTTGGTTTGCGGTTTTAACAACAGAACAGGGAAAAAGAGATAACATCTAAAGGCTGCACTCCTGTGACACGCAACTGTCAAGACACAGTATTTGGGGAGGGTGTATTTAGAAGCAAACACACATTATCTTATTGCTCCATGTTGGTAGAGCTTGCATGAAAGCTTACCTAACATAACACGCAGATAGAAAAATTCAAGTGGAAAGTCAAGACATGACATGCCTTTCTAAAATGGCACACTGGGTTGAGACTGACTGCAGTTTAGACCCTGCATTATTTTTGCCCCAGTAACCAATACAAGTTCAAGATCAGAGGTCATTTCGCTCTGCCTATAGGGTCTAGCTGCTGCATATGGTCATATTCCTATAAAAATAGCTTGTGAAAGTGCATCAAAAGGAAGCATCATATCTTACATATCTTACTGGCTCCTGAGTCGAGACCAAGTCTCTTTTCCTCTCATCTGAATGGGTTGTAGTGCAATAGGCCTCACAGTTGCCAAGGCACAATACAATGGTTGTGAAGCAATATAACACTAAACAAAACATGGAATATAAAAAGGGTAGCTAGCCATTGTGTGCATAGGGTTTCAGCAATGCCTACATGTATTATTTTCCTCGATGAAAGTACCCAACACAAACAATAACAGTGCATGGAGGTGGGTGGGGGGTGCATAGGCCACACTACTAGTCCATGCCCATAAATACCTGAACTACGTATAGTAAACACAGGGATTACCTGGCTTCATGGTGCACCTGAATGACAACCCCCCCCCCCCCCAACCCACTGAAAGCCACGAAATCACAAGGATGGCCATACCCCACTCTCTGTGTGTGTGTGTGTGTGTGTGTGTGTGTGTGTGTGTGTGTGTGTGTGTGTGTGTGTGTGTGTGTGTGTGTGTGTGAAAAGTGTGTGTGTGTGTTCACACTTACGCTTGGTGGCGTTGATGAGATTCTTCCCATCCTTGTACAGCTCCTTGATGAAGCGATTGGTCTTCTCCAGCTCCGCTTCGTGGGACTTGATCTTCTCCCTGAAGCTGGGGCTGTCCAGGTAGCACTCACTGAACTCCAGAGGGTGTAATCCCATGTCTCCGATGCAGTGCTAGCACAAAGCTAGCGCCAAGAAGCAGGACTGGAGGTGGTGGAGGTAGTGGTTGGAGGTGGAGATGGGTGGTGGTGGGAGAGGGGGGGGGGGGGGGAAACGTGCACCGTTTACTTTACAGGATGAGCAACGCAAAAGCCCTGCCGCTTGAGAGTTGAGCTTTAAATCCAAGTTCAGTTGGGCAAAGCATAGCTTTTTTTTCTTTGGGGTTGTTGTTGTTGGGGGTAATTTTAGCTAGCGTCAGCTAGCACAGCAACTTTGGACTTTGCGGCGCATGGGTGTAGCTCCCTCCGTTTACTCGCACGCGGAGGAAAAAAAAGGGGGGGAAAACAAAAGAAAACAAAACAAACAAACAAAAAAAAGGAGTAGCTGTCCGAAAAGAAAAAGAAAAGAAGAAAAAAAAGGTTGAAAGGTTTAAAAGGCGTATCGTTAAGTCAAGTCGCTGCGTCCGAACCGGCGGGTAAAGCGTCCTCCAGTGCCTAACTGACAGATCGAGAAACCCCACACTGACACGAAAAGGGGGCGTGTCCGATGCTTGACACGAAAAGGGGGCGTGGCCGACGGATTCTACTCCTCCCACGCGCGCTGCGTTCCCATTGGTCCTTTTTCTGCCCGCGTGCGCGCACTCAACTGTGTCGTTGAGGACCCGAGAGGCGCGCGCGCTCGGGGGGGTCACAGAAAATGTGTATTGGGCATTCATGTTTAAATATCCGTGTGTGTATATATGTATATTTTTTTGTTATATATATATGTATATAAAAATGAGAATATCACATGATTAGGTTCCTTCCACAATGAAGGGGATTTAGATGTACAAATACAGTCAAAAATGTGATTTGATTTTGATTGATGACGATGTACACGTGGAACACACGTGCGGGGTGGGTGATGTTTCCGTCAGGGCTGCTTAGCGCGCGGACACGTGTGTGTTATCGCCAGGCGTATGCAGTTGTACAATAGTTTTGTTTTGTTTTGGTTTGCTTTTTTAATCAACACATGTCTGCTGTTCAAGCTTCGCGTTGATCGCGGACGTGACCCCTGAACATACGAGCGGGTTTTCCCCCATGTTTGTAGACAGTGATCAGGGCAGCTAGCTGTAAGCTAACAACGATGCTAAGGTGGTTTGTTGACAATACTGCAGGCTTGACCATCAGAAAGGGTTACGTATCTAAACCACTGGGACCCTTCCGGATCGTAAGACCCATTCGGTTCTGTATTTCTTTTTTTTCAGTTCCCCGTTGATGGTCTAACTAACGCACGGTAAGGAAATAAACAGGTACAATGTGAGTGTGTCTGCACCATATGGAGGGCACATTGCAGTGACGTGTTCATACTGTGACAGTGATATTGGTGACGTACCCTGATTGCGATATATCAATGTATAGTGGCAATTGTCATCTTGCGCTATCTGGTGTGATCGTTGATGTCTTGTGGTGTTGAGAAGTAGACGATTGTCAATTTTCTTTTCAGGGATGCCCAATGCCAGCACCAGACCTAAGCGGGGTCGGAGGACCAGGCGGCAACCCAGAGAGGACCCCGCCAGAAACGAGCTGGTGTCTCGGTCCCTAGAGAGCGCCCAGCAGTGCTTGTTCAATCAAGACTATGGCACTGCCTTTGTCCACTACCTCCTGGTCCTCAACCTCGCCCCTATGCTGAAGGACTTTGCAAGGGTGCGTTCAAATGCACCTTTTATCTGTCAACATAACATACTTTACACACACACACACACACGTGGTGTTGCCCGTGTACACGTGTATGCACACTCATGGTCGTGATCAAGGGGGAAATGCTTTCTGTGCCTTATGTGTCTTGAACTCGAGAACCATGCCTTGGTCTTACAGGAGTCGTTCAGGTTCACTCTGTTCAAATGGGCCGACGAGCTGGACTCTGTGGGGCGCATTCAGGATCTCTTCAACTGTTTTGAGCAAGCTCTGGAGCTCTTTCCCGCCGACGAGGTCATCTTGAACAGCATGGGAGAGCACCTCTTCAGGTATGTGCCTTTTTTTTTGCTGTGGTACTCTTTACAAATTCAAGATGTGTCTATTAATTAATAGTGGGGCAGGATGGTAGCTGTTCGCATGGGTTTCTGACTCCCAGCCAAAAGGTTTTAGGTTTGATCCCTTCATGTCCACACTCTACCCGGCATCCTTTAGCGAGAACATACAAATTCCCTGTCAAGTCGCTTTGGGTCAAAGCTAGGTTAAATTACTAAATAAACTAAATTTTAAATAAGTATGTTTAGCAGATTGCATGTTTCCTCAATTCATCATAACTGTTATTATTATTATTATTAGTAGTAGTAGTAGTAGTAGTAGAAGTTTTTCTTTTGTATTAACCTTCTATCTATTCTATTACATGAGGTTTTGTTATTTTATTTATATCTCTCTCTCATTTGCTATGTTGCTTAGAATGGGCTTTCGGGATGAGGCTGCCGGTCATTTCCACAAGGCCCTCAAGCTGAAGCCGGACTATCCCGAGGCGAGGGAGAACTTCTACCGCGTGGCTAACTGGCTGGTGGAGCGCTGGCACTTCCTGATGCTCAACGACCGCGGGAGGAACCAGAAGTATCAGCAAGCTATTCAGAAGGCAGTGGAGAGGGGTTGCAACACTGTACTAGATATAGGTACTGGCACTGGGATCCTGGGGTGAGACATCTTCATAATAACTTGTTTGACGCCTGGTTCGTCTACTACAATAGTCTGTTGTTGTGTTGATGTTTGGATTGATGTGTTGACCGTGTAAATGGTCTTCTAATGTCTCAGTGTGATGGGTTAAAGTACAGTGTAGTTCAAATGTAGTTATTTGGTTTTGTACATGTATTTTGTCTGTTACATATGGAAAATGGTTAGGGTGTTTCTCAGCTGAAAGGTCCTGGGTTTAAACCCCAATGACTGCAGTCTACCTGTAGGCATCCTTGAGCTCTAACCCCTACTAAATTAATATTTGTGTGGTGCGTTATATTTCATGTCATACTACATACTCATTTGGGAATGCCCATTACCATGACCCTGCTCTCCCCATTCATTCATGTTTTCTGATTGCTTTGCATTTAGCATGTGTGCAAAGAAGGCGGGAGCAGCGGAGGTGTTTGCCTGTGAACTGTCCAAGACCATGTATGAGTTGGCATGTGAGGTGGTAACAGCCAATGGGATGAAAGAATGCATCAACATCCTTCATAAGAAATCTCTGGACATGGAGGTTCCTAAAGACATCCCACACAGGTACCAACATTTCTTTTTACTGCATGTTTCTAAAAGGTGTGTGTGTTGTGTGTTGAGGAGGGGCGTAATTACGCTCTACTTTGTCTAATTCAGTAGCCAGTGCTTCCTTAGGATAAGTGAATGTCTTCAAAACATAGTTTCATTCTATGTGGAGAATGGAAAAAAGACGAATATTTGTAATGAATACAATGTGAACCCAATAATCCCCATCACTCCTTTAATATATATTTCTCTATATTCTTACTAATATGAGTTGGTTTCTGCTCTCCTGGCAGGGTGTCCCTAGTTGTGACGGAGACGGTGGATGCAGGGTTATTTGGGGAAGGCATCATAGAGAGCCTCATCCACGCCTGGCACCACCTGCTTCTACCACCACAGGTGACTTTGACATTTAAACCTAACCGGAACTGTGTGGCTGAACAATACCATATCCCTTATGCGCCATCGTCCTCTCATCGAGTTGTTTATCTTGAAGCGACATTGCTTGCACTGTTGCTGACAGTTTTTGGGGCTCCTGTCTAGTCAATAAATAAAACATGTAATAATAAATGCATTGTTTTAGCTTTAGTCACCATCCAAGTCAACAGTATTTAAAAAAAAAAAAAAAATTAATAAAAGTCCTTTTGGATCCAACCATTGAAATTCATTTCAATCTATTTCGGTTTCATTTTGATACCCAGGTGTGAAAGAGAAAGTTGGATAACAATTGGCACATTTTTGAGGGAGTGGTCACTGGGGGACGCTGGTAGTTCAATAGTGAAACTGACTCTCTCATGGTGAGTCATAGGGAATATCAGGACGGCTTTGATTGGGGCACACTAAAGTGTTTCTAGATGTTTATGATTGTTATGCAGATTTCTATCACAATGGATAAGATTCAAAAGGGGAGGGTATTTCCAAGAAGTGAGGACCTCAAAAGGGTACTAACAGAAAGCCAAACCAAACCTTTTATACACATTGTATAGCCACATTTAACATTAACAGCACATAACATACAAAAATGTGCTCTGATTTGTAAACCACAGGAAAAACAAATGGGAAACAAATTTTCCATGAATAATAGTCAGGTAGAATAATGGAGAGGTATGTGATGCTCTTGTAATAAATGTATTTCTATATTTTCGTTTCTTCCCATGAAGCAGGTCTCCCACGACATCATGCCACCAGACGCATCGGAGACGGGTCGGGTCATTCCGGCCGGAGCCACTGTGTTCGGCATGGCAGTTGAAAGCGTAGAGATCCGACGGCACCATCGGTAGGTCACATGATGCCTCCTGATGAATCTGTTTATATATATATATATATATATATATATATATTAGTGGTGGGCCGTATATATAACGCGAGACTCTTATCGCGCGATAAAAAAATTATTGCCGTTAATCTATTCTCAAAGTTGGGTTGGGAGCTGGGTCTATACCGGATTTCCCCCAAGGAAGGTAAGCGCCGCGGAACGGCTGCGTCCTCTGCCCGGCGCCCCCCCCAGCCCCCGGCGGTCGTAGGTCTGGGCAGTGGCGCCTTAATGCACGGGCTTACCTGGGCTTCAGCCCGGGGCCTCGGCCAATCAGGGGCCTCTTAAAAAATATATATTTAAAAAAAGATGATAAACGTCCGTATTCGCGGTGTCATTACTGACCCCCCCCCCGCGCCCCCCGTCAGCAATCGCGCCCCCCCCCATATATATATATATATATATATATATATATATACATATATATAAAAAGGCCTTTTTCATGTGTATGATTTCTCAACAACACTCGATGCATTATCCATTGGAGAAAACAACTGATGGTCTAAAAGAGAAATCACTGCAAGTTGCTTTGGATAAGCATCTGCTTATGATTGAAGATCAACAGTAAAATAGTAAACAAAACTAGTAGTAGAAGTATTGCTTCCTTAATAATCCTGGTCAACTCAGGTCATCTTGTTACCAGTCAGTTCCTTTTTTTTTTCCAACTCAGTTTTTATTGAAACGCTTTTCATGACATTGATGTCATGAATGAATGCAACCAATCTCATGGACAATTTCTTTTAGCGGAAGCAATAAATCATTTTTAAATCAATAAAATCATTTTGTTGTTATATTTTGTGTCAAATTTCTTTCGTAAGATCTCTTTAGTAAGTAGCCGTGTATTAAGCAGATTTGCATCGGGGTCCTGCGTCACCCTGTCAGGGTTTTCTTTTTCTCGCAATAATGACCGGCTCGCTGTACATTATCCCTTACTTAAATCTGTTGATTGTCCTCACCAGACTGTGTGTGTCGGAGGTCGGGGGGCTGTCGCTGGGGGCGGTGGGCCAGCTCCACAGCCCGGTGAGCTGCACCGCGGAGGCGGACGACTCCATGGAGCCCTACACCACAGAGAGGCTGAGCAGGGTCCCCGGGGGATACACGGCCCTCACCGAGCCCTTCAGGGCCCTGGACATAGACTTCAACAACGTCAAGGTGGGCTACTAGTACTACAGCGTACGGGGGGCAGCGTAGTGTAGTGACTAGGGTGGGTTCGACTCTCAGCCGAAAAGTGCCGGGTTCGATACCCAATGTCCCATGAAGCAGGAGCAAAATCCCCAACTCTTAACTGCTACTTACTTCACTGTATCTGAATTCAAAAATATAGGTCAGGCTTAGGGCATAACCACGCGGACTAACTAAACAAAGAAGAACACAATTTAATTATTTTATTCAATCAGAGCACCTTTTTTGATATACGTTTATATCTATCTGCAGAGGCCTGGGAGTTGCTTGGGGGAGATTAAGGAGAATCAAACACATTCACATTCAGCATTATACATAGCTGGGCCTTTCATCTCTAATAGGGCTTGTACATCAGAATGCATTGTGGGATTTTTTTGTTGGCAATACTCCATATTGAGAGGACTCAAGAGAGTTCTTGTACTGTAAAATCCTAATTCAACGTAAATATACCTTAACCGAGGATAATGAAAACTTTGTTTTGCCACGTCTCGCATGAGAAGCAGTTGGCAGTTACATACACAACAATGTCTCCCCATAATGACAAACCATTTCACAAATCAATGACTGCCAACACCAAAACCACGACTACCAACATAATAACTAGCATTCCAATGCTCCTATGCTCCTAAAATGGAGGCAGTCATTGCGATGTGACGCTGCGATGTACAAGCCCCATACTAACGTGTATACTGCCACCAGGAGCTGGAGGGGCTGACCTCCAGGGAGATGCAACGGCTGCACCTGCCCGTCACCCAGGAGGGGAACCCAGACGCCCTGGCCGTGTGGTTCCAGCTGCACCTGGACCAGGAGAGCAGCCTCTCCACCGGACCCCAGGAGGACACCTGCTGGGAGCAGGCCATCTACCCCATCCGGAACCCCGACTGTAAGGAAAACACATGGATGTATATTGTATGGTCATATTGCAGATGCGTATAGAGAGAGATACTTAATTATTTGTCCCCCGTGGGGACATTGGTTTGCAGCATAATCCCAAGGCATTTCATCATAGTATCACAAAGAATCACTAATAGACATACTCAATACACACTATACTTCGCACCTTGCAGTTACATTCGGTGTAGAAAAAAAGAAAGAACAAGCTAAGATGAGGGGAACTGCTCCTCAGACCGGCTGCGTATCCTTTATGACCTGGGGATCAGGTGCTAGTGCCTACCCCTTAAAAAACCTAATGGCTGTGGTACAAATGGAAACTTGGATCTATCCCGCTTTTATCCAAAGCAACAAATCCAGAGAATCCAGATACATGTCATTAAGGAGCAGGTAGGGGTTAGGGCATCTCGCTCAAGGGTGCCCTATAGGGAGGCTGTGGACATTTGGGGTTCGAACCTGGAACCTCTCATCTGGGAGTCAAACACCCCAACCACTACACTGTCCTGAACCTTTGTACGACTACAGGCGAAAAACACAGCACACATTCGTTGCCTTACCCTTTCTTTGGTTGTAGGTTGGTGTTTAGTTTTATTTATTTTAAAGTATGTATTCAGTTAGTATATTGATGTCTTTCTACAAGAGTAGTAGGGCATTTTATTAGGACAGGCTACTTGTCTACTGTACTTTACTGTTCATCTTTTATCTTCTTTTGATTCATGTATTTCCAAAATCTGTCAGGTGAGGGCAGTATATGTACTGAAATCGCTTGTCTGTCAGCCAGACTGCGTCTATAGCACCGCTATAAAAAACAAAATTACCTGCTTATTCTGTTAATAACCAATGAACAGCTTTATATTTATTATATATTTATATTTGTTTTTCTAAATATACTGTTGTTGGTATCTTCTGCAAAATGAAAGTGAGAATCTAAAAAAAAACGGATTTTTTTTCACATGAATTCTAAACATAAATATAAAATATATAAATCTAAGATGTACTTTATTAATCCCAGATGGGAAATTAGGGAAATATGTTTATGTAACTAATCAATAAACTGCCCCAAAAAAAGCTAGATAATTGTAACAAATTAAATGTTTTATCTTAATTTAATTTTAATTTAATTTTAATTAGTTTTGTATTATAACTTCTAAACTATATTTGTATTGCAACCGTTTGCAACATAAACAGAGTCATGGGGGAGTGGTTGGTTTTAGCTGCGGTAACCGTGGCAGACAGACATGTGATTTAGCAATCAGGTCATCTCACCGGGTGGTGCTGTGGCGTCCCAAAGCCCGCGGTGTTCACGGAGCAGGCGCCGCGTCTCCCAGCCAGCGCTCTCCGTCTTCGCGGCGTGTCACCGCATGTCACCACGCCACTAATTGGCGAGGGCAGCGTCTGGGGAGCCGCCACCCCCTTTTCCCGCCGATCAGCGACATCCGTTTCCTGGGCCGACGTGTGCGCTGCGATCGCCTGTGACACTCTTTAGCGTTCATGAAATTCTTATAGGCAATAAATATGCATTTTCCCTGAACACCCCTGACAAGCAACACGCCGGCACCAAGACGTGAACAGATGTTATTCCTGGAGGAATCCCTCCCTCCCTCCCTCCCTCCCTCCCTGCCTCCCTCCCTCTCATCCTCACACACTCAACCCCTCTAGTTCCAGTCCTCCTAAATCTCTTTTAGGGGCTTTTCTCTCTACATCTCTCGTCTTTTCCCGATTATTTACTATTTAGTTATTTAGCAGACGCTTTTATCCAAAGTGACCCACTACAATAAATTGAAAGTGAATTCAGAGTGTGATTAAGGAGCAGGTAGGGGTCAGGGCATTTTACTCAAGGATGGCTACTGATAGATGGACATTAGAGATCAAACCCACTAACTACACTATACTGTATTTAATTCTATCCTGCAGGGAATCATTTTTACAATCATGTTTTCATCTAAAACATTTCTAAACGGAAATATAGACACCAAGTTTGTACAATTTGCCAATAGAGTAATAAATAAGTCCACTAAAAGTAAAATAGTGGACTTGTTTGTGGACAAAGTAATAATGCACATGTGATTGCCAGGCGTTGCTCTGAGACCGGGAGACCAGCTGGTGGTGGAGGTCTCCTGTCGCGACGCCTACCTGAGGCTCTGCAGCGTTGCCGCGGTGCGAGACGGCCGCGAGGTCCGCCTGGATCGGCACCACCCCCCCCCTGGACCCCCGGCAGCCGGGCACCAACCCCGACCCCGACCCCGACCCGACGACGCCCACTCCCACTCCGGAGGCGGAGCTGTGCAGCGCTCTGGCCGGCCTCCAGACGCGCCAGAGCGCGGCCAAGGAGGGCCTGTGCGTGCTGGAGTGCTCCGAGATCGCCCTGCTCAACAACACGCACTACCACCAGAGCTTCAGGCGCGCACTGGACACGCTCTTGACCGGCGACCTGGCGCGCGTCCGGGAAAACGGCGCCCCCGCAGACCCCCCGAACTCCCCCTCCCCCGCCGCCGCCACCACCACCACCGCCGACGAGGACCTCCTCTACGTCCTGGACGTGTCGGAGGGCTTCTCGCTGCTGTCGCTGATGGCGGCGCGCCACGCCCACGTCAAGGCCTACAGCTCGGTGGAGAAGAGCCGGCATCAGGACGCCCTGAGGAGGCTGGCGGGGGCCAACGGCGTCCCCGAGCGGCGGCTGGAGTTCTGGCTGAACCAGGCGGAGGACGACCAGGCGCCGCTCAAGAGGCCCTCCCGGGAGAAGCTGTGGAGCGCCATCATCCTGGACTGCGTGGAGACTTGCGGTCTCGTGCGGCAGAGGCTGATGGAGAAGGCGTCGTTGGCCAGGTGAGAGCCGAGTCGAAAACACTGGAGTCCCCATCTGGGATTAGTAGTACCATGGGGTCTTATCTGAAAAATGATATTTTTTAAGCCTTTGGGAGCCAATGGGGCTGAAGTCTGAACCACTAAGGATTGCTTGGTGCATTGTTGGAAAAACAAAACGGTGGTAAAAGCGTTCCTCAGAACAAACATGTGTTTTTTTTGTGTGATCTGTACCAGTTGTCTACTAGAGGAAGGGGGCCGCGTGTTCCCTGAGAGGATAGTGCTGTACGGCATGCTGGTGGAGTCGGACACGCTGCTGCTGGAGAGCGCCGTCCAGGGACAGGAGCCCACGCTAGGCTTCAACATCGCCCCCTTCATCAACCAGTTCACCGTGAGTATCACCAAGGCAACGCACACCCGCACACGCACACGCGCACACACCAAAACCAATGGTTCAACTTCTGTGTGCACTGAAGCCACCGCCGCCACTCACTCAAGTCCCTCTAAACCACAGACGTGTCTCAGTCATCTCAGTCGCTGTAATGTCAAAAGTAGGCCTACTTAAGAATTAAATCAAGGAATCTATGGATACGTATACCTTTTGCGGTGGTCATCTGCATGCAGACGTATATTGTGTTCATCTCGGCAACTCTTTCTCCCCAATACGAGTTGCAGTGTCTCCATCAAGCTCGTCTGGCTCTTTTCGTCTTCTATTCCGTCTCATGTTCCTGATGCTCTGAATCCTCAACGCCGTTGCTTTCCTCAGATCTGGTGTTTGTACACTTGCATCATTCACGTCCAGCCGATCCCTGCGAGACTAAATGCCGCTTTTTTTTCCGTGGGAGTCTAATATAGCTGAAAATAAGAAACAATAACGCAGCTGTGAACTTGACTTGAAAGAAGAAAGTTGCTCGCCGTGATCAGCGGTTTGCGTCTGAATGTAAGATGGGTATGAAAAGGAGTTGGTAAACTTGAAGCGTCATAAAGGACACATTCAATATCATTAACACGCTATTAGTTTTTAAACACATTCTCTTTTACAAAATACCACAATGGTAAGGTTACCAAGAGGACTCGAGAGAGAAATGGCGGACGTCGCAAAGAAATGTATTATACATTTTTTGTAGCACATTTGTTTTGCTACAAAATGTCCGCCTTTTCCTTCAGTGTCATATTTGGGCTTCATTTCCTGCGTGTACCTCACAGAACGGTAGTTTACTTCACCAGATGTCGTCTTTGAAGCCCTCAGTAGTGGGTGTGTGTGTGTGGGTGGGGGATTTCCAACTGTCACACGCGGCCCGGGCTTTAGGACTCGTCTACCTGAATCTATCAGCACACATTAACTCAAGCACATCAAACAGGGCCACTCGGAGATCTTCACCACTGTGACAAGGAGGAGATGACAGTCTTTGTTCTCTCCGCTGCTAACCGCGGCGATGGTGGTGCTCTCTGCGCTGCCGACAGCGAGAGAGAGTACTCCCCCTCCCCCCCCCCCCCCCCCCCCCAGTGGTTTTAGGCTGGTGGCCTGGTGCCACAGTTTGTTGTTTTTGTTTTTCTCAAATGAGATCGCGTAGACTAGAGACTGACTTCTTGTACGAGTGGTGAGCGTGGGTTCATGTTCGCTTTTACTTGGTGTTTTTTTTAAAACCTGCAGTTTCAATAAACAAACGAATAAAGGTTAATCTTTTAGAGATTACCACTACAAAATGGCTGAAGTAAAGTAAAGGTGCAACAATCAACTAATCTGGAAACTCAAGGGTATGCAATTAGAAAAGCAGTTTCTCTGGTTCAACAGATGTGAAACGTCACAATGTTGCCTAACACCGTATGGTTTTGTGTCTCCTCAGGTACCAGTCCATGTGTTTCTGGACTTCTCCACCCTGGACTGCAGACATCTCAGTGAGTCTGTGGAGCTGTTTGTCCTGGATCTCATGACCGCCAGCGCCAACTACACAAACAGAGAGGTCAAGGTACGCTAGAGCCTGCTGCCGTTATATTGCCTTTGTGTTGTTCCAGCTTACTGGGGTTTTTTTCTCATAAGAAATTGCTATTTGAATTAGCTTGTGATTTTTTTTAATTAATCTTTTTCAGAAAACTGATGTATATTATAATTTGTGTTATAACAACATAACGTTATGCAGATTTAATTCAGCTCATTTATTTTCTCATGGATTTTCACAGCATTTCATTCTAGTGTCGTTATTCTTATTTGGTTATTGCGATGTTTCTTTAAAAATGAGACGTGAAACAGACAGGGTCCGCCCACATATCAAAGATTACCGTCAACCTAGCCAATCGGAGAGTGTGCTGCTACCTCTTTCATGAATGTCATCCGATCCCGTCTCCCCAGGTGAGGGCCACGTCGTCGGGCAGGGTGACCGCCGTGCCCTTCTGGTACCAGATCCACCTGGACCAGGAGGTGAGCGTCAGCACGCTGAGCCAGGACTCCCACTGGAAGCAGGCGGCCGTGGTGCTGCAGCCGTCCCTGGAGGTCCGCGCCGGGGACTGGGTGCGCCTGGCCGTCCAGCTCCACAAGAGCAGCATCTCCATGTCGGCGCGGATAGACGACGAGCCCGCCGCGGGGGACGCCTCCGTTGCCATGACGACCAGTTGAGGACCTCCGATCTGCGCGTTACGGCCCGACGAGTTCCGGGTGTTACGACTAGTTTGTCGGTATTGTTTCTATGAACGTGTATTTGTATGTATGTTTTTGTTTTTTTTTATTGGTGTGGAGAGCTTTTCTAGGTATTTTCTGTCCTCTGTGTACTTTCCTTTATATGTCATTTAATTTCAGCGACAATGGGATTCATCACAGGTTTCCAATCTTGTGTAAAACTACGGCACTCTTCCCCTCCAACAGTATTCAAAAATAGCAATTTACAACAATGAAGTATTTAGTAAACCCATCCCTGCTCAAGACGAAAGACTGGATTGAGCAATGACATCCTCCATTTTTAATGCCGTCTCACTAAAAGTGGAATGTAGTTCTATTTGTAATAGAAACAGCATTAGCATTTTGTTTTTTTACTTGTTTGTGCCCAGTGCCAAGCATAATACAACTCTAGCAGTGACTTTTACCCTCCCCGAACTGAACCATGTGTAAATGTTTACTTGCCAGTTGAGTTTGTCAGTTGACTTTAAACGCATATTAAAGAATGAACATAAATCCGTGACAATTTCGAATAAAAGACATGCCACTACAAAAACATGTGACCATTAAACAATGTCGGAGACATTTAATTCAACTTTAGACAGAACAGTTATAATCATACAATCTGTCAGATAAGGCAATGCAACACACCCTTATTTTCATACACAGCCGATTGTGCTGCGGTCCGATCACTTTAAACATGGACCATTTTGAAATCTGATTTTTTTTTAAAAGATAATGAATGTGCATTTACACATTAAATCGCCCAGCACAAATCAGTTCAGTTCCTGTTACAACAGTAAATTTGACAAACTTTGAACCAAAAAATAAAAATGCATTGTTAGTGCAGCGTAGATTGTACCTAGGATGGAATAAGCTGCTTCAGAACAGTTTGTGTTGTAAAGCGTGATTATCATACAGTGTAGTATTTACGATGACATCATGGTTAGAGTAGCTCCATAGCACAGAGATGAGCAGTAAGGCATGAGTGCAGAGTAATTTCATTCTGCAGCCGATTAGGAGCGGTGCCCGTTAATATGAGTACAGCCAGAGCGTGTTTTTGTAGGAATTAAATCAGTTACTTCAGAAAGTAAATCGGCTCCTTGAGGTCCTTGATATGTACAGACACACCCAAGGATCTTTAGAAAATGTCCTATTTGGGCACAAACCAAAAAAAAGTGTCTGGAATGAGTGCTAAGAAGGTAGTTAGCTAAGCTCAATTGAAAATAACGTTTATCCTAAAAGCCTAATCATATACATGAGTAGGCTTCCTTTCCTCCATAACCAACAGTAACGTGGAGCGAGAAAGTGCCCATTTTAGACTTCAAAAACGCTAATGATGGCGTGTCTGTTTCAAATCAACCATTTATTGTCAGCATATATTACATTAGATTTATATAATTAAATGTTTGTGTATTTTGGTAATCCAAAACACTTTCAAACGTCATGTGCTTCTAATATACTGTAAAATTACATCAAGTTTTAAAAGCCAAACATTTGGACCAGGCTTTTTTGTGCAGGAAAAAACATCATGTTTTGTATTCCCAGAGTAGAATAACTGCTCCGTCCGACAACGCCAGAAAAGATGCTTTAACAGTCGGCACAGGGCTGTCCTGGAGGAAAGGTAGCGGCCTTTGGACGAATAGAGGTCCTATAACCCCTTGGGTCAAAGCTAGAGACTGAATCTAATCAAATGTACCTAATATTTAAATGTAAACTGTTAAAGTATATCATACTTGAACAGTAAGTAACCTTCTGTAATAATAAAGAAAGTTCTTAATTTGATTAAAAAAATATTGAACTCCTACATAGCAGTAATTAATAATCCTAGTTTAGTTGAGGGCCAGTGGAAGAGAGGTCCCTTAGTTGGTGACTGTATTTGTAGGCTAAAAACAGTCGGTACGTTTGCTCTGGTCGCTGAAACGTGTAAAAAAAAAATTAAATGAAAACAAGGCTGGTTCCTGTCGAACACTGTCTTGATCGCGTCCCGATAAAGAGTCTGAGCGATGCTACAGCCCCCCTGACGCTAGGCTACGTGATTACAACCAGATCCGCCACCGTGGGCTCCGCCGCGCCAGTCGGTACTTCCTCCGCCACTTCGGCCGGCTGGTCGCTCCTTCTGGCCTCGTCGTAGCCGTCCTCCTCCCACAGGGCCGCGTTGAACCCGGCGGGAGCGGACAGAGAGTGCGGGGTCATTGTGTTGCCCAGGCCCTGGTACCGGCCCTTGGGCGACACGGGGTTGGACGCCGACTCAAAGTTGGCGCCGTCCGAGGAGCCGCCCGAGAGCAGGCCGGAGCGCTCGCCGTCGCTCGGCCCCTCGCCAAAGTAGTTCTTCCTGGGACGGCCCATCACGGTTCTCCCTGTTGGGTCAGGGGGAGGAGATGAGGGCAGAAGAACAGACCAGGCCATAGATTGTTGAATGAGGACATACCTTCTTCTCCGAGGATTACCTTTTTTTTGTTGCTGTTTAGCTATTTAGCAGACACTTTGCATCCAAATGAAATCGACTTACAATTAATTCATTAAGGAGCAGGTAGGGGTTAAGAGGTCATCTTGCTCAAGGAGGCCTACAGGTCGTCTGCAGACAGTAGTATCTTTCGCTACGGCCGCCCACTACCACTACTACCCTGCCCTGCCCAAGTGCAGCGGCGGACAGTAGCGCCGGAGACACACTCACCAACATTGCGGACTTGTTCGGAGATGTCGGCCCTGACGTCGGAGATGTCCCACATGGCCAGGAAGGAGTCGAAGCAGGACCCCTCGTCCCCGTCCTGGATGTAAGGCTTGTACGTGAAGCTGAAGTGATGGGCGATGGCTGCCAGGAACATCTCCACACAGATTATGAAATCCTGACAAAATAAAATTGGGATTTTTGTTTTACAAGGTTACACATGCAGATTTAAAAATACACGTTTCATGAAACACTTTTCCGCTATCAAACATTCTACATGTGTAGCCAGAATACGAAATCCTTATCTAGCGACACGTGCTGTATCTATTTTGATGCTTTTATTAAATAATAGGGGGGCAGAATAATGTAGTCGCTAGGGTTCTTTACACCATGTCTGCAACCTCCCTAGTCTCGCATGGCCAGACCTATGCTGGCTCTGCTCACTATCATTCTGACATAGGGAAAAAAAACGCTCCTTCTTGTTTGTATTTCTTTCTAAGCCCAGGATGCAGCGACTGGGCCCTTGCAAGATAGTAGTGGGGGGGGGGGGGGGGACTTGTTTTGGTGGGAGGCGAGCCCTGGCAATATTCGTCAAAACTTGCCATTTCCAGCGTGTGGGTTGCTAGCTTGGACGTTTTCTCTTCTTATCTGCCCGAGTGGAAAAATCTGACGTATCTATTAAATATTTTTTTATATGTAACCCTGAATCTTTTTTACCTGCCAAATGTCAAATCTGAAGCGCTGGAGTACGGCCTAGTAGCCAGTACTGCGCGGCCCGGTGCTGGTCCCCAACCCAACCCGTGGTTTGAGAAACGCTGGTCTAAATGACTGAATGGTAATAATACCTGTAAGCCAGTGGCCACAGCCTCCACGCTTTTCCAGTCCCAGGTGTGTTTCTCTGAGATCACACCGATTTTGACGAGGAGAGCGATAAACGCGGCTTGCCTGAAGCGATGAGTTCACAAGGAAGAAGACACAATGAGGAGTTACTCAACTGACTACAGTAACAATGTGACACACACACACACACACACACACACACACACACACACACACACACACACACACACACACACACACACACACACACACACACACACACACACACACACACACACACACACACACACACACACACACACACACACACACACACACACGCAGGAATGTGAAGGTCATGTGACTACCGTGCAAATGTTTACAAGTCCCCATAACATTTTTCATACACAAACAAACTCACCAGAAGGAGACAAACACCACCAGCTTGACACACAGGAACTTTCCAACCGGTTTGATGGGGCTGAGTTCTTCTCTCAAGGCCTTGTAAAACAACACCAGACAGTACATGGCGAACTAGAATTGGGAGAGAGAAAGCAAAGGATTTTTATAATGTGGTAGTTCTAATGGACTATGGTTGGGAATATATCTGAAAATCCCTTCACAACTGTAGGGCTGGCACGAAATGCTTATCTCCCGATTCCATACTATCACGACACTTGGATGTCGATTCGATATGTATTGCGATTTTTTAAGTACTGCCATTCTACAAGTTTTGCTTTCGATATTACGATTTTGGGGGGGGGGGGGGGTTGTTTACTTTTTTAACACTAGACCGTGGGAATAAGTTGAATCATACACATGCATTTAATGTGAAAACAATAAACATTATTGTGACATTATTGTGAAAACATTAACATTATTCATGAAAAAAAAAAAAGTGATTACAAAATTGCGACACTTAAGTGAATCACTATTTCTATCCCACCCCTAGGGTGCAAGGCTTATTATTACCAGCTGGGACATATTGTTGAAGATGACCAGGTAGGTCCACGCATTGGTGGAGCTGAAATTGCCTTCGTCATACACGTCACACATCTGGCAGATCCTGGGAGGTCAGAGAGGCGACACACCACAACAGCAGTGATGGATCTGAGCGGTAGCTGATGCAGTGTAATATTGATTTCACGTCGTCAGCTGAATCAAAAAGTCAGGAGAAAATGTAAACTTACAGAGCGATGACTGTTGTGACTGGTCTGACTACGGTGTACTGCAACACCCCCAGCTTGCATCGATGGAGCAACACCCTGCAATGGAAATGATTGGTCGATTAGGAATAAAAGTGGTTTCACACCACCCCATGTGACTGAAGTGTGGAGTATGAAGTGTATAGTATGTGTAAAGTATAATAACAATACCAAGTTTTGCATTATCAAATAAACCATCAGCAGTATATCTGGGGCCATATACAAAAAACTCTGCGTGGGTTTCTGTGCAAATGAATAAATGAGATTATTGCAAAGATGGTCAAACAGTGCACAACGGTACGCGGTTTTCTGTTCATACATACCAATTGTCCTGAGATTGTGCGCACGTGAACGAGAACACAAAAGTGCCTTTATCATCATGTTGTGTATCATGTGATATGGCGGTGTCGCCATGTCACACTAACTTCCAACACTGCCTACGCGTGGTGTCTCGGGTGCATAAATATACGCATATTCTCACCTCACAGGGTTTTTTTTAAACATCTGGAATTATGCGTGGAAACCCGCATTCATTCGGCCCCTGATCTTTAGTCAACTGCTTTTCCTCCCTAATGCCAGAGAACAGTGTTCCTCTTGTGAACCCAACTCATGCTAATCAGTTACAGCCAGGCGTGCCGAGTGATAACTGAAGTTGGCTGACCCAGAGTCCATGGAGAAGTCTAAAAGAGCTTGAAGTCGTTGCTTTGCCTATGGGGCTTGTACGTCAAAACGCATTATGAGATTTTTTGTCGGTGATACTCAAGAGGACTCAAGAGAGTTGTAGTACTGTAAAATCTTAAATCAACATAAATATGCCGTCACCTTGGCTAACAACTTTGTTTTATCCACATCTTGCATGAGGAACGCTGTGGCACTTTCAAACACAAGAATGTTTCCCCATAATGACAAATCATTTCACGATTAGTTACTAAACAATGACCAAAAAACCATGACTACCAACAGAATAACCTTCCAATGCTCCTGTGCTCCCAAAATGGAGGCGGTCATTGTGATGTGGCAAAGCAAATATTAATGTGTTTTATCTTTAATCACATTAATCATAATTGTGGAATACATGTGTGGCTAACCCCTTAGCCTGTGCCTTTCATGTCGGTTTCACTTACTGACCCCTATATGTTGTGTGTGTTCTTGTGTGTCTTTATGTTTTGTATATGCATGAATGGTTTTCAGGTGCGGTGCCAGTTTCTCCCATCACTACACTAGTTTGTACTGGCTTCTGATCATTCATTGAAAATAAAAACATGGTGCTCAATAAGGCCAAACTCACTCTCCCATTGGCCAGGGTGGGCAGCAGCAGAGCGGGGGCAGATGTCTCTGCTGCTCCTGGACCTCCAGCATCAGAGCCAGGTTGGGGTACTGGTTCCCCAGGTAGTTGAGCAGGAAGATCATGAAGTTGTAGATCACAAAGGCCTCGTAGCACTCTCTGCACGTGTCCACGTAAATCGCTATACCGGGGTACTTCAACGCAATCCACTGCGGGCATCACAAGCAAGCACAGAGCGGGGAAGTAAACGATAAGATGAGTGGAGTGTAGACAAGGAGTGTGTGTGTGTGTTTCATGTTAAAACAATAGTCTTCTGAGAACAGCGAGAAAAATGTGAAAGGCAACTTACACTGTCCAAGCTGTAGATGGGGACCATCCACAGTATCCTACAGTAAATAATTAAAAAACAAACAAATGCATAATTGATAATAGATCAGATCAGAAGCGGTATAATGTCTGTCTACAAAGTAGCCGCTCTTACCTTATGATGGGCTTCTGCAGTTCAGGCTGAGTGTAGTGTACTAAATGCTGAAGGATGCCCCATAAGGATATGGGTATAGTCATGAAGACAAAGATTCCCGCAATGAACCACGCTTTGTTGTGAGTCCCGACCTGGAAGACACCACATCAACATCACATCAACATCAACATCACATTAACAGATGTACCACTGAGGCTGACGACCAACATCACATCAACATCACATCAACAGATGTACCACTGAGGCTGACGACCAACATCACATCCACATCAACATCACATCAACAGATGTACCACTGAGGCTGACGACTAACACCACATCACCATCAACATCACATCAACAGATGTACCACTGAGGCTGACGACCAACATCACATCCACATCAACATCACATCAACAGATGTACCACTGAGGCTGACGACTAACATCACCATCAACATCACATCAACAGATGTACCACTGAGTCAATAAAGAAGTTACAGGAACAGGTAGCTCGGTAAGCTAAGGTAGGTATTCACAACACGACTAACCTCTGACTTCTGCAGCTGCCAGATGCACAGCGGCAGGACGACCAGCAGCAGCAGGATGTACAGTACGACGACCAGGGGTCGGATCCATCTTCTCCAGTTTCCACAGGAACAGGGCATCCTTATGGAGGGGGTACAGGGGGGTGGTGCTGCTGCGCCTTGCGAAGTTAGCCCGCAGGTACCGACAAACAAAACAAAAATAATATATATACACACATATATATATATATATATAACTTCACCACTTAGTGGCCATCGTGATTTGCCCAGACAGGACGATATGCGGGCGGGTTTCTGGCGGCTGACCTCGCGGCTAACTGCGGGATAATTGAGTTTGCGGTTCACATGACTGGAGACGTTGAGGCGGCTAGTTAGCAGCGGCTAGCTAGCCGGCTAATTCACCGTGTAAACAAACCGTCGTGACCCCCACCACCGCACACACACACACACACCACCACCACCAACACCAGTGTGCCAGTTTTTCCCCTAAAACGCCCCGCCTATATTTGACCAAATTATTTTTTTTTTTTAAAGTTATCGGAAAATGTATATATGTGTCCCACAATTTGTGTATCGACCGGCTAATAATAGTGCATAATTACGGCGGTTGAAACAGAAGTTTTCTGGCCGCCGATGACGTGTGCACTTCCTGTTGACAACCTCGCGAGAGTCCCGCCCACCTCCGCCGTGATTGGCGGAGCGCGCAAACGCCAACAGCCAATCGGCGGGCGGCAGGGGCGGGCGGAGAAACCGCCTGGTCCGAGCTCTGCCTGTTGTTGAATGACCATCAGTGGTTCCCATCCGCCACGAGATGGCAATGTTAATTAAGTTGTTATTATGCGTCCGTCGTGATGCTAATATTAGCCGCAGGAATGCGTTCAGATCCATCCTAGGTCTAGACCTGGACCCGAGACAGCATCAGCCTCTCCAAATGATTAATTAAGGGGTAGACCCTAATTGAATTGAATTGAATTTATTGACACATCCATTTGCAAAAAGTCATGAAGGGGAACCGTCTCGCTGTTAGTCGGTGGGTTAGTAATTACAAAGTTATAAAACACGGATTTGTTTACTTAGTTTACTTAGTTTAATCATGTTTACCGAACATGTTAATTAGGGAGACAATGTCAAGCGAATAGCCTATGTGATTTTAATTTTTGATTTGTTTGATTTGTTTAATGTAGCCTACCTCCTTGTTAGGTAGGCCTTTCTGATAGTTCAGACCTGTGTATATAGGTGTGTGTGTGTGTATGTGTTCGCGTGCACGCGTGCGTGTGTGTGTTGTGTTTCTCAGGGAAAATAAGGGGAGACTTTTTCTTTCCTCGCTATTGCACCGTCTCGCTGTCCCCCCTGCAGTCACAGAAACGATGGCCCTGGCAGGACAGCTTGTTCATTAATTTTAAATTGATCCTTTTGGCTTTTATAAATTAGAAATCATCTTTTGCCGCAGACACGCGAACGCGCGACGCGGCGGATACCTCGGAGGCTGGAGCCGTGCCATATAAGGGCAGGGCGGCTCAGCATATGCTCTGCGTTTCCGGTGATGAGCCAACCCACGCAATTTTATTTTATGTATTTATTTATTTATTTGTATTTATTTATTTATTTTTGCATAAATGATGTGACCCGTGACGTCCGTCATATCTCTTGACTCGATTATGCGCCTTTTATTGTGGCATCTCTGATGCAATTACGGAGCAATTTCCGTCTACTTAGCAGGTTGCGCAGACGCGGGAGACATTGAAGTGAATTGGTCTAAAGCAGAGAGAGAGAGAGAGAGAGAGAGAGATGGGGGGTGGGGGGGAGAGAGAGAGAGAGAGAGAGAGAGGGGGGGGAGGGAGAGGAGAGGAGAGAGGGCAGTGAAAGAGAGAGAGAGGGAGGGGGGAGAGAGAGGGAGGCAGAGAGGCAGTGAAGAGAGAGAGAGAGAGGCAGAGAGAGAGAGAGAGAGAGAGAGAGAGAGAGAGAGAGAGAGAGAGAGAGAGAGAGAGAGAGAGAGAGAGAGAGAGAGAGAAAGAAAGAAAGAAAGAAAGAAAGAAAGAAAGAAAGAAAGAAAGAAAGAAAGAAAGAAAGAAAGAAAGAAAGAAAGAAAGAAAGAGAGAGGGAGGGAGGCAGAGAGGGAGAGAGAGAGAGAGAGAGCATGCGTATGCCAGAGGAGGAGTCGCTGTGTCTGATTCTCTGACGACTAACAAGAGATACTGTATCAGCTAAAGTGCCCCTCCTCCATCAGGGGAATACATAACTGTGCAATTATTCACCATTATTATTTATTGATCTTAATACGTCTACTCTACAGGTACTTGTTTGGGAAATGTTCAAACGCACAAAGGGCATTCCCTTCAGTGGAATCTCAGTGGTTCCTGAAGTTTAACATATTTAACAAACGTATATTTTCAAACACAATCCGACCCATTCTGAATTATGAACGGCGGCTGAGGTCACCGCTCCATTTCAGCTCCTTATCAGCCGACCCAACGAACATTACTACTATAAGAACCGTGTGACCGGCTCTCTCACCCAGAACCGTAAATGCATTTTTCATCTACTGCAAATGTTTTGTTTTTTTTCCCCCTCCTGACAGTGCATACAGCTCACCGTCTCTCTCTCCCCCTCCAGAGACCCACTCTATTATAGATTAGTTATGAATACACTCCCTCAAATAACGCGCTAATCCCATTGTCCCGCGCCGGAGCACTTTAACCGTATAGCTGCAGTAAGTTCCTCCGCAGAGTTCCCGTTATAACCCCGCAGACTGCACTGTGTAGTCCATCTCTGGGTTACGTAACTTTAAAAGGTGCGCATTGGATTTCGCACTAAATCCTTTGCTTAAATTTTCCATAAGACAATTAGACAATAATCCACATTATAGCGATGGTTGCGTTAGTTTAGTTCATTTCAAGCCAGTTGGAGCGTTTTTTTCTCAACATCTGATCTCAATTTTTGTTTTTAATCGTTTTGTTCTGACCACAAAGGAGTAAAGAGACGTTACTCCAAATAATCTCCCAATGGAGATTACACGCGGTTAAATTTGACAGACCCACCGAAACATTTGTCTCGCTGTAAAAAACATGGGAACCGAACCGCGTTCACTTTCACTCCCTCCGTTATCGAATCATGCGTGCTGCGAGCCATCCGTGATCCGGTTTTTCCTTATGGACTCTTTCATACGGGTCCAATAGGACTTAATGGACTCCGCTTCCCTGTGAGCGCTGTGAGGCTGGAGGAGGAACTAAAAGCGGAGAGCCTGCATCCACTTATGTGTCCTGTCTACACCTGGACATGTGTTCCTTTGTTTCCCCGAAAGAACACATCTTGCACAAATGCTCTGCAGTTGATCTCCCACAGTGGGCTTGTGGTTCGTCCTCAGCGTTGGCACGGCTCAGCAGCCGCTATTCGCTCAATGTGGAGAACTTCTGCGGACGTCCTCTGTTGTTTGGCTTCAACTATTTAATTCCCTCCAGGCGGGGAAATAACGTTCCCACAAAATGCCATCTCTCTCTTTCTCTCACACGTCCCTTCCTCTTCCTGCTTCATGGATTACCACAAATTAACTCACCCTACCTCCACCACCTCCTCCACCCCCACCACCTCCACCACCTCCACCTCCTCCTCCACCACTACAACCACCACCTCCACCACCAGCACCACCTCCACCACCACCACCTCCACCACCTCCACCACCACCCCCACCACCACCTCCTCCATCACTACCACCTCCACGACCACCACCTCCACCACCACCACCACCACCACATCCTCCACCACCTTCACCTCCACCACCACCACCACCACCTCCACCACCACCACCACCTCCTCCACCACTACCACCTCCACGACCACCACCTCCACCACCACCACCTCCACCACCACATCCTCCACCACCTTCACCTCCACCACCACCACCAGCACCACCTCCACCACCACCGCCACCACCACCTCCACCACCCCCACCACCACCACCACCTCCTCCACCACCACCACCTCCACCACCACCACCACCATCACCACCACCACCACTACCACCTCCACCACCTCCCACCACCACCACCACCTCCACCACCACCACTTCCACCACCTCCACTACCACCACCACCACCTCCACCTCCACTACCACCACCACCACCTCCACCACCACTACCACCTCCTCCACCACTACCACCTCCTCCACCACCACTATCACCTCCTCCATTACCACCTCCCACCACGACCACCTCCACCACGACCTCCCACCTCCACCACCACTATGACCACCACCACCACCTCTACCACCTCCACCACCACTACCACCTCCACCACTACCTCCACCACCACAACCACCTCCCACCGCCACCACCTCCACCATCATCACCACCCCCCACCCTCACTCTCTTTCCTCCACCATGTTATTGCCACACCACCACCACCACCATCACCACTGCCACAACTATCACCCACAGCTATTGTTTTTCTTCTTCTCCTTTTCTTTGCTCGTCGTTTTCCTGAAGTAAGCACCACTTAAGGTCAAACGTTTTCCCTAAAAACAAAATACTTGAGATTTCGGAGAGCCGCTCCCCTGATTGTGAGACTGAGTGCAATGGAAATGTGACTTCTTTTAATGGGAGCACATCGTAATCGCTTCATACAGATTAAGACCAATGACTACGATTACGGCTTATCAGCAAACGGCCGGGTCAGATAAACAGCTGGCCTCCATTAAACTCCTCGCTCAATTATATTCCTGTTGCTTTTGGCACGTGGAGCGAGATACTGAGTTTGAGTACGAACAGTTCTTGAACCCTAAACTAAGGAGAAAGAAAATTAGACCGAACCGACGTCCTCGCCGAAAATATCTCAAATCAAACACGACCTGCATAACCCCCGTTTCGAGTTTCCACCTTAAAAAAACGAAGATGGACATTTTCTTCTTTTAAATCTGTTGCACTTAGTTGCTAAAGCCTCGGCTCCCCCCCCCCCCCCCCGCCCCCTCATCCTGGTCCGATCGTGACTCAAAGCTTCGTGTCTGCCAGTCACTTTGCAATGGGATTCAAATCCCATTCCTGCTTTTTCTTCCCAACTGCTCACATCCTCCTCCCTGTGACTCGCTGCAACCCCCGAGGGTTTGCTTTCCACGCAGGTCACAGTGCACTGCAGATCACTCCCAGACGGCCCCGGTCTGAAATAAGAGACCCGGGAGGGGGGGGTGGAGGGGGGGGGGGGGGGTGGTCTCCTTTTCCTTCTTCCCACAGAGACCATGAGAAGTGTGAGTATGGCGGTCCGGTCAAACTTTCACTCACTCGACTCGTGGAGAGTTTCTTGGTTAGAAATTGTATTTAATAAGTGAAGTAGCAGCACGGATGTACAAATAATGTATGACATTATGGACGTGAGAGACCGAACACACAGTAGACACAGTTAGAGTTTGGACATTTTTCCACAGGTTATTATTGAGCGTATAGGCCTGGTGAGCATGGTATACATGAAAAAGCCCATGCTTTAGTTTATACTTTGTAGTTTATATAGGGTAGAAAACATGAACGTTTGTTTCTATCACACACACACATACACACACACACACACACACACACACACATACACACACACACACGCGGTTACATGTACACCGATCGTACGCGGCAGCGCGGGGCTTGTCCACCGATACGAGTTGACTGAAGAAGATCGTCCACAATGGAGAAAATATATCACAAAAATCACACACAAGTATATATACCGTCAAATCACTGCCATTGATTACAATACAACACTTTATAAAAGTGTACATATGTATAGATGCTGAAGATAATAGTATATAGTCCCTTGTGTCTCAAAAGAAAAATTCACAGTGCTATATATGTACGTATATATATATATATATATATTTCCTCTTTTTACCTGTGTGCCCCTGAGGCCAAGAGGCCTGAATTGAATACTGACATATTCCATATCGATAGTTTTATCCGAGATAAATATATTGTATCAGAGAGTATGTCAATCGAAGTCCGGATGTGGCCCACATAGTATCTCGCAATGAGCAGAAGTGCTGTCATTTGTACAGGAGTGCCCTTCTTCTTCATCGTCCCATTCTTCAGGGGGGGGGGGGGGGGGGGCGTCACATGTCCAGCGTAGTTAAGAGCAGCATCTAATTAGAGCGCACACTGGTTCCAACACAAGGCATGAATGAATAATAAGTGTGTGTGTGAGAGTGTGCGTGCATATGTGTGTGTGTGTGTGTTTGTGTGTGTGTCCGCCAGTGTGTTTTGATGGGAAATGAAAAGCGAGGATTATTAACTAATTATTAACGCTGTCTTGATTCACATGTTCCTGTTCCTTCCTCGCCAAGGAAGGGGAGGGGTTGGGGGCGGCGGGGGTCATTTTATTTGCGAGCGTTCAGCTGCATCCTGTTGAAAGAGTCTTCCTCTTCCGCTTGACCAGTCGTCAAGAGCCCCCGTCCTGCTTCGCTACCGCTTCCTCCCTCACCCCCCCTCTCTCTCTCCTCCCCCCCCCCTCTCTCTCTCCCTCCCTTTGTCTCTCCCTCTCTTCTTTATGGGTTTGCGAACATGACTGGGCCGCAGCAGCTGGTCAGTCACTGTCCTTGCGGATGCTGCCGTTGGTGGGGTGGTTGTTGGGCTCGGGGCTCTTGCACTGGATGCTGGTGCCGTTCACGGCCCCGGTGCTGGTCACCTGGCTCTCGGAGTAGCACCAGCAGCACAGACACGACTGGAGAGGGAAGAGAGAGGGAGGGGGAGGGAGAGGGAGAGGATGGGGGGGGAGGGATGCAAAGTGGGAGAGAAAGTTAGGACACAGGTAATCTGGGATCCAGCAGCCCTACTGTGTTAGAGCAGAGCTTCTAGGGGGGGGAGACGGCACAGAGCCTGGGCCCGGAAACCAGAAACTCCTCGCAGTTTCCTGTTTTCCTGTTGTCCTTTACGGACACTTTTTTTTTTACAGTTTACAGTTCAGTTGCTGGCCGAGTTTGTGTTCGCTAATTACGAGATCCCTCGAAAGACAAATGTGAAGCGAAAGAAAGCGAAACGCCCCGTTCACCCACATTTTAGCTCGTCTGCCATCAGACGTTAGATATTGATCTAAAGTCTGATTTGTGCGGGCACAGGTTAACACTTCTATTTATCAGACTTTTATCTGATAATTATTATTATATTATTAATAAACATACGGTGAATTTTAGATTCAGGTCATTAAGATTAAGGAGCAGGTAGGGGTCAGGGATGTTTGCTCAAGGATGCCTACAGGTTAGGCTGTGGACGTCGGGATTCGAACCCAGAACCTTTGCAGCAGAGAGACAAAACCCTAACCGCTAGAATATCCAGCAGACCAACATGCAAATACACACGCGCACACACGCAAGCGCACACACACGCGCACACACATACTCACATATACACACGTACACACACACTGATAGAGAGAGTTGAGACATGGCTTATCTCTAGCCTGGGTCATTTTGACAGACATGTTCAGCATGTGACCCCAGTCAACCAAATGAGCACCTATAAATCAAGGGCCAGCATTACATGTCCCATACGGGATGTCATCACCCCCTGGGCCCCCGGGGGCCCAGGGGGTGGGAGAACAGGGGAGCCAGTCCACTGTTTGTTTAACTGATCAGATTAGCTTGTACTTTGTGTGTGTGTGTATGTGTCTGTGTTTGTGTGTGTGTGTGCATGTGTGTGCGCGTGTGCGCGTGCACGTGTAACTTTGTTTATACGTGTGTTTTTGTATACGTGATCTATTTAAATATGACTTTATCTAACTCCTCCTCCCGCCCTCCTCTTCCACACACACACTTGTACCGATACAATCTGTAACATGGGTGAAATCTACGGTCTACAGGGGAATCCACTGTACCTTGAAGCAGTTCTTGAACCTCTTGCTGACGAAGTAGAGGATGATGGGGTTTATGCAGGAGTTGATCGTCGCCAGGTTGTTGCCGAAGTAATCCAAGATCAAGAGCAAACTGCAATCGAAAGAGACGTGACGTCATTAGAAATCCAGCTGTGACGTGTGTGGTGCTTCCCAGCGTTTACCTTACAGCTAAAAGCTTATAAACCTCAAGTCCATAGACCTTTTGAGTCATGTGTGTCCAACCTTAAGGTTTAAAGGATGGGAAAAGAGTGGGTGGCGGGGGGGGGTGGTGACTCACTTGAACAGATCACAGCGGGACTTGTCGGTCGGGTCGTACACCATGTACTTGAGGATCCGGCTGAGGTGCAGGGGGAACCAGCACAGGGCGAATATCAGAACCAGACAGAAGACCGCCTTGGCCACCTCCCTCCGCTGCGGATAGAGACGACACACACAACACACCACACACACACACACACACGCACACACACCGAAAAACACAACATTTAAATGGAGATGAGGACATCTGTGCAAGATAATAATGATAATAACAACAGTAAATGCCAAATAAAGCTAAAACCCAATAAATATAAACAATAAAATCCATTTGGGTTTATGGTTTTATCCAAAGAACAACAAAAGCATGAGTGCATAGACTCTAAGCATGGGTAGGGCCCCAGTGGGAATCGAACCCCTAACCCTTTGTGTTTGTTTAACATTTTATTCAGCCACAAAAAGCTCGGGATTAATAATCTCTTTTCCAAGAAAAATAGGCAAAATGAAGTTACAGTGAAATAAAATGTGCGTCAATGCACATTTTGTTCATCATTATTTGAAATGAAGTGCAGGTCCAATTGAGCCCAATTAACATCGTCGGTTCCAAGTGAGTAGACCATTTCATCGTGTTTTCAGCTCAAAACACAATCTCTTGTGTTTGAGATGTGTGGGTGTGAGCTCACCCATTTGAGCTCACCCGTTCGAGGCGTGAACTCACCTGTTTGAGGTGCTCACTCAGGGCGATGCGGAGGCTCCCGTTGCGGTGGTTGAGCATCTCGTAGGTCATCAGCGTGTAGAAGATGGCCGTGCACATCAGCGGCATGCAGAAGTAAAAGCCAAACAGCCACCAGTCCTTCACGTCTATATAGTACTGCAACAAAACACACATTCACTTACTACGCGCTCCCGCTCGCCGCGATACACGGGTGCAAATGTGGCGAGGAATCGTCCACTAAGATGAGATCATCCAATAAGAGGGTTGAATGACCCCTGACCTTTGACACTAACTGGGCTAGGGTTCAACCGGGCTCATATAGTGGGAATGGATGGGTTCTGTTTATAAAGTAAAAACTAGCAAACATACACTGTGGTACACATGTATCATGTTGATCACACATGTCTAAGTTTAAATCCTTTCTGTGAATGTAATAAAACACACATTCTGGGTTATAACCTGTCAAAAATTAGACGGGTTTGATCTTGAAAGAAGTCTTCCCTGTGAAACGGGACCATGTGCTCCGCATGTCCCCGGCCAGACACCAAGGTTACATGTGTTCAAACCGGGCTTTATCAGCCACAAGGAGGAAACTCAAACGCTCCCAACCCTCGCCGTGGTTGGGCTTCAAATACGAGCCTGTCCTCCCCGACATGTGGCTCAGCCAGAGGCTTTCGAGTGGCAAACCTAAGTAATTGCACTTGTGGCCTGCAATCAATTATGTTCCCTAAGAGATAGAGCGAGAGAGAGAGAGAGAGCGAGAGAGAGAGAGAGCGAGAGAGAGAGAGACAGAGAGAGAGAGAGACAGAGAGAGAGAGAGAGGGGAAAAAGAGCTCCGATCGCCAAAATTTCGGTTGACCTTTTTTTTCTCTCCTCCAGACGTAGATGTGGGAGACGTCTAATGCGGTCTCACCACATCCTGAACCAGCCGTGGGTAGTCGGTGGTTCATGGATGGTTTAGTTGCTCATTGTTGACTATGGTGGCAGTAAAAAATAAAAAAAAAAGCTAAAAGTTACTACTCTGTTGTGCTGATTGCTGAGATTTAATAACATGCACGTGTGACTTAAAGGTCTACCTCTTCGTAATCCAACTGCTGAGCATTTCCCTCAACCCTGCAAAACCTCCAGCACTCATTTATAAGAACTATTTATAAGTTTATAAGTTGGTTCTTTTGTACGATAATAATATATGCCATTTAGTGGACGCTTTTATCCAAAGTGTGTTACGATACCGCGAGTGCATACATTCACGTGCAACAAAGTACACATCGTTTACGACGTGTTCCCGCTTGCTGTGATAAACGGACGCAAATGTGGTGAAGGAAACGGAGGGGAAAGATCGTCCAATAAGATCAGAGATCGGCCGATAAGAGGGTCGAATGACCCCTGACCTCTGACGCTAACTGGGCTATGGTTCAACCAGGTGGGTTCTGTTTGTAAAGTCAAACCTAGCCAATATACACTGTCATACACATGTGTACCGTATCATTTTTGATGACACATGTTTAAGTCCGTCCGAGTATCTTGAGCATGCAGTTTGTACTGCAATGCATCTGGGCCTGAAGAAAAGGACAACGAATACACCATGTTAGTACAAAAACAAGGAACGTCGAGAGGAACCCCGTACCTTCATGAAGTTGGTCTTGGGGTTGAGCATGCAGGTGTGGTAGGTCTCATTGCGGTAATCGAACTTGATGATGTCGAAGACCATGGCCTCCGGCATGGCCAGGATCATGGACAGCACCCATATGGAGATGATCTCCAGGGCCGTGAAGAGGGGGATGCCCACGCCCTGCACCCGGCTCCAAGACGCGACCGCTCTGTACCTGGACGGGGCAGACGGACGCCATGTCACTCACAGCGCAACGGTACAACGGCATACGCAACAAGTGAGCAAGACCTTACCGTTTACTATTGTACCGTCTGTTAGGCAGATGCTTAATGTTTAGGGTTAATATTTAGACACGTCGTCATTTGGGAGAAAACGTGAGTCATGTTCTTACCTAGAGGTTCATTGGGGATTGCGGACATTTGGGATCGAACACAGAACCTTCCAGCTGTGAGTCAAAGACCATATGCTCGACATCAGTGTTTAGGGAGACCTAGAGCTTAATTAGCATGTGTCCCATTGATAAAATAGCTAATACATTTGTTAAAATCGTCTTCTGAAACCTCCATCTTGCCACTCGCAAATGAGTTTCTCTCCGTAACAAAACAGGAAACACTACGTAACTCCGCCCCTTTGCTCTTTCTAGTTTCCTGCCCCGGCGCTGCGCAGTCTCCCACCCAGAAGTTCGGCTATAGCATAGCATTGTCGAACTTCTGGCTCCAAAGGCAATAAGGCAGTATGGTGAGTGTGTTCAGGCGTTAATGAATGGAGACGATCAATTGTTTATTTTTAAAAATCTAATATTTATATTTTGCGATGCCTCCAAAAAATGTCCCATATTGGCAGGGAGTCTAGTCTGTTGGCTCCTTGTTTTGCTTGTTTGTTTCATTAATGGATGCCACTTGTCGAAATGTTTTAGTAAAATCCTCCCATCAAGATTTTATGGCAAAAACGTCTATCTATTTTTCATGACACATTTGAATTCTCTGTCGAAACAACGTGATGCCATTTATATTTTACCGGGTAGTAATGTATCCACCTTTTGCTCTTCCCCCAATATTGAAAGATAGATACAATACACAATAGACCAAAGTACTTTGATAATACACATGCAGTCATGGTACACATTTCCTGACACAACACATTGAGCATGCATATTGTTGAAAAAAACATGTCAGCGGGAAGTTATGATTATTAAAACTGCATCTTATTATATCCTAACCAAACCTTATAAGACATAATTATATTGAAATCAGCAAACATCGATTCGTTTACATCCTTTCATGGAGCTGAGTCTCAACTCCTATAAGGGAACTTTTTTTTTTAGCTCTATGAAACACAAACGTTAAATTTAAATATGTTTTTAGTAACTTATTTATTTTCATATTCTAATTCAAACATTTTGTGTACATAGGGAAATGGAAATGGAAAACAATGGACAACATCCTTCGATTAAACTTTTCGAATATGTTTGTGTGTGTGTGTGTGTGTGTGTGTCAGGGCTGGAATGGGACGGAAAATCGGCCCTGGCATTTTGGCACAGACCGGTCCATCACAATGTGATCACACTGGGCTTTAAAGAAGTGATTGGGCCAGCCCAGTGTTAATGAAAAAAAAACATTTAAAAAACAAGTTTAGAGGAATAAGTGAATCATTGGCCCACCGGGAAAGTGTCCGGTCTGCCAGATGGCCAGTCCAGCCCTGGTGTGTGTGTGTGTGTATAAGGACTTACATGATGTATGAGGATGTGCAGCGTGTGTGTACTGACCTGTCCACGCTCAGGGCACAGAGGTTGAGCACGGTGATGCCCGCCGAGGCCTTCTGCAGGAAGGGCACCATCTTGCACAGACACAGGCCGAACATGGTGCTGGCGAACGGCCACTCGGAGACCAGGAGCTGTCACAAAAAAAACAGTCAACACATCACATTATCACAGTGGACAAGCGATCCACACACGTTACATTTTCGTAGTGAACAAGCATCCACACAGGTGACCTTATCATATTGTGCCGTCTAATATTGAAGCCTACGTCGCCATTTTACACAATTGAGGCGAAGCAAAATATTTTTTTAAATGTGATACTTTCTAACGTTGTACAAACGTCAACACATACAGTAACTATAGCAATACACAAAATGAATATGTGGCATCAAATATATGTTTTTTCTAACAATACTATGGTAATTGTGTTGATGCTGAGAATGATGTTTGGAAATACGTGACCTGCTTTCTAAAATGGTCAGCGTTCATTTTGCTTGCAATGTTGATACATAATATACACGCATATATCCAGCAAACCTTAGTTCCTCACCTAAATGATAACTTTATACTAGGGATGTCCGATATTATCGGCCCACCGATATTATCGGCCGATATTGGCATAAAAAAATCAATATCGGAAAATATCGGTATCGGTTTTTAAAAAAGCTCAAAATGACTAAAGTGTCCTATGGCACCAAAGCCAATATCGGACATCCCTACTTTATACATATCTCAAAAGAGACATCCTTTAAGCAGGTCATGGAAACAGCCAGCTACGCATTTCTGCTATCGTTTCTTTTTTCCCCCTGCGCTTTTGTTTCGAGTCCTGTTGTCGGAAAGCCCCGAAAAAGTGGGGAAAAGGGTATATATATATATATATGTTTAAAGACGCCGGAGGAAGCTGTCTTTCCCAGGCGCATCCTGGCTCGCTCTATTGTTGACTCGGGCTGTGCTGTGTTTAATCACGGAGGAGGAGGAGGAGGAGGAGGAGGAGGAGGAGGAGGAAGAGTCGAGGAGGGTCCGGGGGCCGAACGTCACTCCTGGGTTCTCAGCCTTTGTGCGGAGCGGCTTTATTTTTAGCAGCGACGTCAGGACCCCCCTTAGGAAGCTAAGCCCCAAGCAAAGCCCATCCACAAAGCTAGTGATACACACCCGACGTGACACTGTACGTGAACCGCATGCCGACTGTCTGCTATCCCCGCGCTGAATGCGATGTAATGATGCCATGCGGTTTGAAAGAAGGGGCGAAATAAAATGTGCACAGTAGTGCAGACTGAAGCGAAACAGCGCTGCACATTTTGCAGACTGCTAAACTCCATAATTCAGGATAAGCAGCCGCTGACGAAGGTCTGTCTGCTCAAGGCCATGTGTGTACGTGTGTGTGTAAGTGTGTGTGTGTGTGAGTGTGTTGTGTGTGCATGCGACTACCGCATCATCCCCTTCCCTTGTGTTTATTTAACTTGCCGTTTCCCTGGTTCTCACATTACCCACCCCCCCCTACACCCCCCCCAACCCCAGAGATAAGGGGGGTGGGCTTCAACAAGTTCAAGCCCTCTCTCTCTCTGCACCAGACACACAGTCCCTAATACTGGGTGAGCAATGCAATGCTGGGAACCCGGCGGCGGCGGCGTGCGACGACGACACGGCAAGCGGGTATACCTTGTAGACGGCGGGGGGGATGCCGACGGTGATGTAGATGAGGTCCCCCAGGGCCAGGCTGGCGATCAGGGCGTTGGGGCCGTTCCTCATGCTCTTGTTCTGGTAGATGATCCGCAGCAGCGTGGCGTTGCCCACCAGGCCCACCACCAGCACCAGCATGGAGATGACCGTGTTGATGTACTTGAAGGGCGTGCTGATGGACGGGGGCCTGGTGCAGGCCGGAGGGCCCCTCTTCATCGTGGCGTTCCCGGTGCCACGGAGGTCCGGGGGCCGCAGGGTGGAGCGCAGGGGGACGTAGACCGTGACCTCGTCCCCCTGGGCGTCGCTGCCGTTTATCTGGCACATTCCTCCGCAGGCGGCCATAGTGACCATTAGGGCCAACACACGTATGCCCATTATAGAACGCATTCCAGCGCTTTCCACTGATCGACGGATAACAAGCGTCCCGATCGTATCACTGGCGAGAGAGAGAGAGAGAGAAAACACAATTTGAGAAAAGGGAAATACATTTCCTGTGTTTATACAAAAACAATTTTTAAAAAAGCGTTGTCAATTTTGCACGGGCGTGATCAACGGACAAATAAATAAAATAAAATCCAAGTGCCCCCACCGAGTATCCCGAGTCCTCTGACCCCACAAGCAGCAGTCAGCAGATTACAAACCTCTACACCCGATAAAGCAACACTTACGCCTATTTTAACCCGGAGGGGTGTTTGTCAGTTAACACTTAAGTTTGACAGTAACCACTGTCCTTCTCTCTCCAGCTGATTTGAGGAAGAGAGAAAGGGCAAGGTCCTCAATAATTCAAAACGGCGGCGAGAGTGGAGAGTGTTTTCTAGTCCTGCTGCCAGGACAAACCCACAGAGATGTTCTCCTCTGCTATTCCTGGAAGGAGAGGCACTAAAGAACGGTGTGTGTGTGTGTGTGTGCGTGTGTGTGTGCGGGTGCGTGCGTGTGTGTGGCTGGACAGCGTAACGTCCACTCGTCCTGTTTAGACACTTGAGAGTAGCCTTGCAGGGTTTGCAATTGTTTGAACCGTGTGTCGGTGCGGTGATTTTTTTTTGTTCCTCCTTTCTCCCGGTGCTGTTTCTAATTAAGACTGCCCCGGCTTGCGGTGGGAAAACAAAGGAAACCAAACAACGGCTACGGCTGTTATCTGTGTATTTACAGGAACGGATACTTTAGCATTGAATTCCTGTAAATACACACACAACAAGACCCACCATTTTTGGTCACACAACACCAGAAAGCATCCATTATTCCAGTCTACTCAAAAAAACAAAAAAACAAAAAATATATTGTTTTGTTCAATGACAGACACTTCTGAGAGAAATTTTTTGCTTTAAATACTTTAAAACTTAATTCAACCATACACCTCCACCATTATGGCCTACAACTACTACTACTGTAGGCCTACTCATAATGCAAAAATAAAGAATAAAGCGTATACACCATACTTTAATGGAACATCGAATAGCACAATAGTTTAAACTAACTTTTTAAAAATAATACTCTTTTTTTTTAAACTAACTTTCACTAAACTAAACTTTCACTTTAGCGACAACAGTTGAACCAGCGGTTATGAGACAACAATGGAGCCAAGTTTTCATCATCCCATCTCCTCCTCATCCTCATCCCATCTCCTCCTCATCCTATCTCCTCCTCCTCCTCCCTATCCCAATCTCCTCCTCATCCTCCTCCCTATCCCAATCTCCTCCTCATCCTCATTCCATCTCCTCCTCATCCCAATCCCATCTCATCCTCATCCCATCTCCTACTCCTCCTCATCCCATCTCATCCTCATCCTATCTTCTCCACATCCTCATCCCATCTCCTCATCCTCATCTCCTCCTCATCCCATCTCCTCCTCATCCCAATCCCATCTCCTCCTCATCCCACCTCATCCTCATCCCATCTCCTCCTCATCCTCCTCCCCATCCCTCCCCGGTAGAGCCAGAAGAGCGGGTCCCGGGCCGCCGTCGCCGACGACACCGAACAGCCATTTAGCAGCCATCCCTTCAAGTAGGCCAGCATCACAGTTTAGCATCAGCAGCACCGCACCGCTGGGACGCGGAGAGACGTGACAGCGGCAACGCGAACCGATCCCGTCCAATCAATAATAAATGCGTTTTGGTTTTGCTTTTTTTTTTTTGTACCTACCGCTTTCTAAAATGTCTGCCTCGTGGCCCCCCCCTCGAAACCGTCAGGCAAACTTTGTGCGGAGGGCCCCCCCAGACACCTGGATCACACCGCATGGGTAATTACCGCGCTATCAAAGCCGCGCCGCCGCGTCCCGCTTGGTTTGCGCGCCGCGTCCCGTCTGCCGCTCCGAGGAGCCGCCGCGGCGCACGGGGTTTCCTGTGGAGAGCCGGCGTGTGTGTGTGTGTCTTGGTGTGCGTCCGCCGTGTGTGTGTGTGTGTGTTGTGTGTGTGTGTGTGTGTGTGTGTGTGTGTGTGTGTGTGTGTGTGTCAGCAGCAGCAGCAGCAGCAGCACAGCAGCAGCACAACACTTTGACTGGGGTGGGATATTAAATCTGCACCTCCCTTAAGTCGGTAACAGACTGGGCCTCCCCCTTTGGAAAACATCAGCAGCCCCCCCCCCCCCCCCCCCCCTCCTCTCTCTCTCTCTCTCTCTCTCTCTCTCTCTCTCTCTCTCTCTCTCCTCTCTCTCTCTCTCTCTCTCTCTCTCTCTCTCTCCCTCTCCCCCTCCCTCTCTCTGTCTGCGAGGCACGCCTGCTGACAGCCGTCTCCGGGCCACAGAGTTGCATATAAACACACACAGGGCCGGAGCCAGGGGCCCTGGGAGACCAGAGGGGCCCCTGGCGGCCCCCCTTTCTCCTTCCACTCTCTATCCGTCTAACCTTAACTATAATATATAACTTCTTTATTAGATGGCACACCTGTTAGTGCTGTGATAGTAGATAGTAATAGTAGATAAGAATAAAAATAATAATAATAATAATTACAAAAATAATAATAATAATATATTTAAAAAAAATGACAAAATAATAAATTTATATATATATATATATATATATATATATATATATATATATATATATATATATATATATATTAATAATAATAAAATCATTCTAATAATACTATAATGCTTTTCTAAGTACTGAATCACACCTTTCGTTGCTAAAAGTCAAAATAATATCACAGTGATACAAAAATTGTAAATACTTTTATAATGACATAATAATTCACATTCCAACATGAATAACACATGCATGTCATTCAACTACTATTAATAACTATTAAACGACTATCATTAAGGCGCAGTCGGAAATCTTGCTTGGTGGTCAGAAGCCACTGACCTTTCCAAACCCAGAATGTCAGAGGAAGGTTTGTGTACGCCAAACGTACGTGCAAACGCTTCCTCACACACAAGCCGAGGTTGGATAAAGCAGAGGAGCATCTGGGAAGTCAGGCCTGGCGATGTGAAGCTGTGGTGAACTCTGGAGGGAAGGTCCAGAGGAAATGGGAGCTTACCGTCAGCCATTACTTGTTTACAATAACGACTGTTTGGGTGGCCAAGCTGAGACTGTTTAGCACGTAGAGCGTTTGTATTATTAGTGTTATTATTTTATAATAATAATAAGTCTTGTTGTTGTTATTATTAGTAGTAGTAGTAGTAGTAGTAGTAGTAGTAGTAGTAGTAGTAGTAGTAGTAGTCATAGTATAACTGTTATACAATAATAACAATAATAATAGGCCTGATACTACTACTAATAATAATACAGACTGTCCTCCAACTCATACGCTCACTGTTGTCGTTTTGCATGCACCCGAATTTACGACTCATTGTTACGTTTAGCGTAACCTCCGGCCCTAAAAGGCTGACTCCACTTTTCGTTGTACGACTGTTAATATGTCACTTTATTAAGTTTTAAAAACATTTCAGGCGAGAAAGTAACAACGTATGATCCCAAATACGTAGTCAATTTGTCCAAATATAGCCTATTTTAAAATGTGCTTCCGACGTTGCTATACAACTGTCATGCTAGCAACGGTACGAAGTAAACTCATTTCCGGCTGTTTACAAAATAAAAGCTTAGAGACGGTGACAATGCTTTTGTTTTGAAGACGGGATATGAAAACCTCTACTTCTAGCTAACTTTACCCTAACCCTAACCCTAACCCCTAACTCTAACTCTAACTCTAACTCTAACTCTAAATCTAACCCTAACCCCTAACCCCTAACTCTAACCCTAACCCCTAACCCCTAACCCTAACCCTAACCCCTAACTCTAACTCTAACTCTAACTCTAACTCTAAATCTAACCCTAACCCCTAACCCCTAACTCTAACCCTAACCCCTAACCCCTAACCCTAACCCTAACCCCTAACTCTAACTCTAACTCTAACCCTAACCCTAACCCCTAACCCCTAACTCTAACCCTAACCCTAACCCCTAACTCTAACTCTAACTCTAACCCTAACCCTAACCCTAACCCTAACCCCTAACTCTAACCGTTAGTATCACCCACAATGCTCATCGGCGAAAAGTATGTGTATCCCCATGTGACGGACGGGGGGCGCTGGGGGCGCTCTTTGAAAAAACCGCTCCAGTGGGTCATATTCTAGTGCATGAACAAACGACAACAGCGAGCGTATGAGTTGGAGGACTTGTTGTAATAATAATATGTAGGCCTGTTTAGTTAGTGAACAGTTGAACATCATTGTTGTGTTCTGCGTTCAGCGTCTGGATGCGGAGGACAGGTCAATACTGAGTGATGTGAGCAGCCCTCCATCAATGTCCATTATGAATCCCAAATCTATACAGGGGATGGAGCTGTAATCATTAGCCGCGCTGAGAGCAGGAAGGCGGCGATCGGAATAACTCAGGTTTTCCTCTCCTGCTGTCCAGGAGCCCAGACATCGGTCTGATGGGGAACACATCACAATATTAATGATAATCATGGTCGTGTTTTTGTCTTTTGTTCAGTCTCGCGGAAATCAATATCAGTAAAAGTAATTCTTAAACAGGAGTAAAATGAATTAATATAGTGGTTTAACCTGTTTTATTGACTGTAGGAAGGAGAGGGGCTTATTTCGATTTTGTGGTTCTTTCTGTTTTTTCTTAATAAACTGCTTTTTCTACTTAAAAAGTAACTCTGTGCAACAAATGAATCCTTAGAGTTATAGGCTTATAGTTATAGTAATTGTTAAGTCAGGAAATGGACATATACCTTGCCATTCTAGTGAATGTTGAGTAATGATATATGGAATGCATTCATGCACTATTGTGCACGTATACGCACACACAGACACACGCACGCACGCCTGCAGGCACGCACGCACGGCTGCACACACGCATGCACACTCACACTCACACACTCACACACACACTCTCTCTCTCTCTCTCTCTCTCTCTCTCTCTTTCTCACTCTCTTACACACACACACACACACACACACACGTGCACGCGCGCTTCCAAACAAAAACAGATCCTTGATTAGCTGATCGGAAAGCTCTCAGACCGACAAAGTTCAAAGGTCACAAGGTGATTGACTATCCTCAGTTGACTATCCCACGGGTTTCCTTCTTCTGTGTTTTGTAACACATGTGTTGCCACTAACATTCACTATGCTACTATGTTACATGATATCTGTTTCCTTACGATATTTTCCCTGCTGGCTGCATGGTGTGATGTCCTTTAATAATGCAGAGCAGTGGATCAAGTAACATGCCAGAGGAAAACACAAATGTTATAAACTTTTTAATACTAGCACATGTATGGATCATAAAACGCTGCACCAAAAGGTCCTCCTTAATTCGATGCCACTCCCTCCCATTTCCAAAAAAGGGGTTTTATGCTAATAATTCTGCTGCTGATTCAACTTAATTGGGTAATGCCAATATTTACTGGCATTTAAATTTAAAAGGGTTTTGTTGTCTTTAATTCTACCAATGAATATATTATAGCCTCTGAATTAGTAATGGTCAATGTTGGCGCGTATTTAATTGATTGGAAAGTGATTTGCTGAGGAGATCACATTTCTTCCTCCATTTTTCGTATTTTTTTCCTCTTTAAAAGTCCCCTGATTGTTGGCAGCCTCTACTCCATTTTAACTTTTGAGACGGGAGGGGGGGGGGGGGGGTTAGTTGAGTCTTTGTTAGTCAATTCATTAATCCATAAATGATGAAACCTTTACCTGTTCCAAGTTGCTTTGACTTTCATGTTGTTGTTGTTGTGTTGACTTGTTGTTTGGGTCTTAATCAGGTATTAATGCCATTCCGTGTGAACTCAGAGATGGCAGCCTGCCTAGTAATTCATATGCTTGTTCTCTGATGGCATCTGTCGAACTGTGCTCTCTGCATATTGGTACATACCCTGTGGGAAACTCACTCTCAGGCCGGGAGGGAGCGAGGATGAGAGATCCCTCCTAACTGGGGCACTTGTTCCAAACGCAAAAAAATAATAATAGAAAGAGGGGGAAAAAAGGAAGGGAAGAAGAGACAAATGGATGGATGGATGGATGGATGGATGGATGGATGGATGGGTGGATGGATGGATGGGTGGATGGATGGGTGGATGGATGGGTGGATGGGTGGATGGATGGATGGATGGATGGGTGGATGGATGGGTGGATGGATGGATGGATGGATGGATGGATGGGTGGATGGATGGATGGGTGGATGGATGAATGGGTGGATGGGTGGATGGAAGGATGGATGGATGGATGGGTGGATGGATGAATGGGTGGATGGGTGGATGGAAGGATGGATGGATGGATGGATGGGTGGATGGATGGATGGATGGATGAATGGGTGGATGGGTGGATGGAAGGATGGATGGATGGATCGGTGGATGGATGGATGGATGGGTGGATGGATGGATGGATGGAAGGATGGATGGATGGATGGGTGGATGGGTGGACGGATGGATGGAAGGATGGATGGGTGGATGGATGGATGGGTGGATGGATGGATGGGTGGATGGATGAATGGGTGGATGGGTGGATGGAAGGATGGATGGATGGATGGGTGGATGGATGAATGGGTGGATGGGTGGATGGAAGGATGGATGGATGGATGGATGGGTGGATGGATGGATGGATGGATGAATGGGTGGATGGGTGGATGGAAGGATGGATGGATGGATGGGTGGATGGATGGATGGATGGGTGGATGGATGGATGGATGGAAGGATGGATGGATGGATGGGTGGATGGGTGGACGGATGGATGGAAGGATGGATGGGTGGATGGATGGATGGGTGGATGGATGGGTGGAAGGATGGATGGGTGGATGGATGGATGGATGGATGGGAGGATGGGTGGGTGGGTGGGTGGGTGGATGGATGGATGGGTGGATGGATGGATGGGTGGATGGAAGGATGGATGGATGGATTGTTAACTTAATTTAATTCAAGGTAAGTTAGTGCAACCTTTACAAGCAGTTGTAATCGGGAGGAGGTAGCCTGTGTCACACCAATCACGATTTAGAAGATAATTATAATCCGTTGAGTTATTGGCCCAGAACAATCCTTGGTCTTTAATTCGAGTTGACAGAATGGTTTAGAAAGGAATTTACATTTTTTATTATACGAGACGCCAGGAGGAAACATCAGTTCATTAATATTCGCCAAAAGTAATGATGTGCATTGATGCATCTATTAGTTTAAAGCAATCATTTACAAGTGTTTAATCCAATCAACGTGGGTCACAGGGACAAATATCTGCTATTTGTGCAAAATTTGGTACATTTTTCATATCGACATAATATTTTTAATATATTATAGATATCTTCCTTATTATATTAGTGTCATTGTTTGCATATCGACGTTTAAAAACATGACACAAAATATTGTAGATGTTTTTTTTTAACATCGCTTTATTTTATTTTTCATGTGGAGGGATTTGAAGAGACTTTAAGGTAGAGGAGGGAGTCAAGGTGAACTCTGAACAAGTGAGTCTTGAGTCCCTTCTGCGGGAAAGCTGGCTCTTCCCCGCCGGAGCGGCTAAATATAGCGAGGTCTGGACATCCCCAGAACAGCTGATAGCTGTGTCTCTCTAGCAGGGACCTCACCGCCGCTGGACATACATTGGTACACATAATCAGTCTGGTCTCAACATAGTCTGCGCTACCAGATAAGGGCTGGAGCCGCGGCGCATGACACTCTGCTATCAGGAAGCCACTGAACACACATTCGAAAACGTCTGACACTTTACTGCCAGCTTACATCTGGCAGAGTAGTACAGCTGTAGGATTGCACTGGTTTTATGGGCAAGTACAAGACAGCACCCTTGCATGCACACACAGTGTGTGTGCGCGTGTGTGTGTGTGCACGTGTGTGTGCGTATGTGCGTTTGTATATATGCCGAAATAATACTCAGTAAAGAAAGAAGAACATCGTGTGGAAAACAACTTGAATACTTGATGTGTCGTCAATTCGTCATGGAAACCGCCAAACCATCACTTTTCCAAATAACATCTGGGAATCATTTTGGAGTGGACTGGTAAACACAGCTGTTAATACTGACCCGGTCCACCACCACCAAACACCACACATGCTCAGGAGAAACCCTCAGCCTTGCTGGGGGAGATACTGCGGAGGAAACAGTGTTTTAAACCTCGCACCTCTCGCACAACACTTTCCCACCAACACAGACACAAACTAAACCGTTAAACATTGAATATTCTCGTTTTTGCTAAAGGCCAAATTCTACCAGTTGAGGAGGTTCGCATATATGTTCACCGTCTTTGTATGAAGGTTACCAGATGTCACTGAAGTAGTGACCTTTGATGATTTGAGGCGACTTTTGGAGACTTTTGGCGACTGTGCTCTTTTACGGTGGCTGTTCGACGACGTAGAAGTTTATTTCCGACTGCAGGTTAAGTCGCTAAAGTTTTGCGAGCGATAAAAAGCCAGCCTGCCTTATCTCCCCGGGAGCCACAGGTGGTAAGCGGGTGTTTCAATGAAATTCTTTTACATCCATTCCTCGCCAGGCACCACATGGATGTGCTTGTCGCTAACGATGGCAATCTGTCAAAAGCGAGCCTGTCCCCCTTAAGCTTCATGCCAACTACCCTTCGCTTTCCTCCTCCTCCTCCTCCTCCTCCTCCTCCTCCTCCTCTTGTTCTTCATCTTCTTGGCCCACATCTCCACCCCACCGGCGTTCGAATACAGCTGCCGATCCGCTGGGTTCACAAGGACCTTTGTTTTTCTCCTCTTTCTCTGACCCTGAATCATCCTGCACTCGTTCTGCTGCCCTGATTGTAAACAGAGATGCTCTCTCTCTCTCTCTCGCTCGCTCCCACTCTCTCTCTCTCTCTCTCTCTCTCTCTCTCTCTCTCTCTCTCTCTCTCTCTCTCTCTCTCTCTCTCTCTCCCTCTCTCTCTCGCTCCCTCTCGCCCCCTGCTTTGATGTGGAATACCAATGTCCATTAGCACAACAGAGGGTTTAAATAATAGAGCAACGTACGACGAGTCGGAATAATAATAATAATAAAAATAATATGTCCATATTGTTATTTATATTCTGAGCACAGGAGGAGGAATAGTAGTGGTTATTAAATGTTGTTAAAGGCTTGCTATGTTTTTTCAAGTAGTGATTATTAGGTAAAGGAGTAGGAAAGGACAACATTGAGTGTGAGTGTGTTTTCTCTAAAAAAAATATGATCCATATGAATAATGACATCATTGACAGGACGGTACCACGGCTGTATGGCTGAATAAATATGACATATATATTCTAATATGCAATAAAAAAGTAAGTAAGGTATGAGTAAGAGTACGTACATTTACAGTAACAGGATGATGCGGTATTTGAACCCCTGCATGTGTCGGCTGAGATAATGAAGACGGGACGCATGCCATGTCCTACCAGAGGTTAACGGTAAAACGGCGCTTACTGTTGATCCCGATGGGAAAGCGGATGGGAACGTCTTGATGTTCCCATCACTGTGATACGAAGGAAACCTCCCGTCCCTCCCACGGAGAAAGGCTATGAAACGGTTTCGCAGAGGTTAAAGGAGTTTGCTTCGATGTTTACTGTTTGGACATTTGAACTGCATTGAGTTATTGAGGTTCAACGGTTGAGACAATCAAATAAACTCAATAAGTCACACTTAGTGTACACACGTAAACACATAAACACACAAACACATAAACACGCACACACGCACGCGCGCACACACACACACACACACACACACACATCTAGATGAAGTATGTTCAGGATACAACCATTAGGATTATTTTGCTTACAACATAAATAAATAAAAAAGAGTATCTGAAAATCCCTGATTAAAACCTAAGAGTCAGGTGAATATGGATTTACATTTCTTTTAACATATTTGCACAGAACAGTGTTCGTAATTCACACAAACACTGTCGGTTTACATTTACATTTAGGGCATTGAGCAGACGCTTATGTCCAAAGCGGCTTAAAATAAGTACATTTGTCAGCAGAAAGTAAAACAACAGTATATCACTGTCCGTAGAACGAGGAAGAACAGGTTTCTAGGTGCACCATAGTTGCTAAGTTTAGCGATCCTTTCTGGTATATAGCATGGATAGCTCTGGTAAGATGCTATATGATGCTAAGTGCTACCTGTATTTAATTGCCAGGATGTAGGAGCATACAATAAAGGTTGGTATATAGGAGGGAGACTATGCAGAGTCACATCTCAGAGATCGAGCCAGCAGGCTGATCCCTTAGTCCGTCTGTGTGTGTGTGTGTGTGTGTGTGTGTGTGTGTGTGTGTGTGTGTGCGTGTGCGTGTGTGATGATGATGATGATGACGTGTAACAGTTCCCGGCAGAACACTGTTTATCCTCCGCGCTGATACATGGGCCACGGGGGGATTGCATACCCCGACTGCCCCACCATCAGACTGCGTAGGACTCCCCGCCACACCCCCCTCTCTCACCCCCCCCCTCTCCCACCCCCTCTCCCATACCCCTCTCCCATACCCCTCTCCCACCCCCACACCCACACCCTTCAAAGCAAAGTCCTCCACTGAAAGTGTGCAATAACTCTCCGGACGCTATCCTCCTCCCCATCGGTGTGAACGAGAGAGAGAGTGTGTCTGGGACGGAGGGAGAGAGAGGGGGGGAGACGGAGAGAGATAAGGAAGGATGAGAAGAGGGAGAGAGAAGCAGCATTAGAAGAGAGACCGACAGAGAGGGAGGGAAAGAGAGGGTGAGGAGAGACGGCCCGAGGTGAGGGTAAGATAGACAGTGGGGAGAAGAGATAGAGAGAGGTAGCCATGGAGAGTCAGAGCTGAGAGGGGTCAGAGGTCAGCAGGGAGGAGGCTGACCACATCTGGCAGTGATTACTGTGTCTGATGATGCACTGTAGGTGTGTGCGTGTGCGCGTGTGCGTGCGCGCGCGTGCCTGCATGTGGCTATATGGAGATTTGTAAGGGGTTACTCAAACACAAGTGGTTTCCTCAGAGATAAGGGGACATTTCGGTTAAAAAACACATGACCACTTTACCACTTTACAAACTGCAGAGTAAGCACTATCCGCGATCTGCAACCCTGCCTCCTTCCTTTCCTTTCTGTATCCCCTGTGTATCTCCTTCATACTTTGAAGATAATGAACTACCGAATGTCTTTAGTGTCTTGTAACTCTTCCCTCCTCAATCTGCTCAATGCCATGGGTGTCTTACCTTTTTCAACAATGAATATGAAAAAAAAGTATTAAAACCGTATATATGTTGCGTTTTTTCAAACAGTTTCTAACTAACCGTTGTAGTGTATTTTCTGTTATACATTTACAGGTTGTTCTTCTTATTTCTTTTATTCATCATATTCACTCATCCTATACATAAAGAATGTTTCTGTTTTAGGAGAAGAACACAGATGTGTTCTTCCACAACATATAGAGACATACAGATATCCCTAAAGGCCAACCGTGTACCATGAAGCTCTTTCCTATGGCCTTGGAAAGGCTTGCATACGTGATTGTGACAGTTTGTCTTTGATTATAAATCCAAAACGTTATCTGCTATATGGGAGTACAGCTTCGGTCTTCAGAAGCGAGCCAATTAAGGCATACCTGACTTGGTAAGAAGTGTGTGTGTATTAGAGAAATCAGGGCAGTTCAGACTCGGACCCGGTTGGGCCGGTTCGAGAGGTTTCGGACAATTCAATGCATTGAATGACTTCCCGCTTGTGTTCTCTGTTAAATAAAAAGTTACTTACTCAGACCATTGTGAGAGCGGACCTCCATCATTTCATCATCCACACATCAGCATTCTGGCAGCCGAGGAGAATATACCACACCGTCCTCACTACGTGTGTTTTTACAGTTTTTACATTTCATCCGTGCGGATTGAGTGATCTCTGAAGCGCCAACACATCTGGATAATCAGGCTAATTAGCTGTGATTGCCACGGTCCACATGATATGCATATCTAAGAAGCTGTCAGAGCGATTAGCCTCCAGCACCAAGCGACCTCTGACCTTTATAATAGGGGTCTTTATTCAGGCCCCAGGGCCGCAACATGCTAGCAGGGGCCCACCTGTGTGAACAATTAAAGCCAGGAAGCCGGCTTCTCAAAACACTGCAATACGACACTTTGAACTCTGAACAGACGTAACCGTGGTAATGGACAGAAAATATATAATTAAGGGATTTTAATATAATATAGTTTCTCTTTAAAACTTCAAACGACAGCCGTCTCTATGACTATGACTATGAACTGCATCTTGAGGTCTTTTTTTCGAAGATGTTTCTGGTATTCTGTCTTAAAGTAGAAGTTTTTATTCCACTTTTTCATCATGTATAAAAATTATATATTTCATAAGAAAAAATACACAGCAAATATTTGAAAAATAATACTGATGAAGTGAACTTTTTTAGGAACTATGAAGTAAGACGTTATTCTCATTTTTAACCAATACAATAAATAAAATCAATTCAGTAGTTTCAGCTGGTCCAATCACTTATATGCAATTATCGAAGAAACCTAATAAAAAAAATACTAACATCAAATCAAAGTTTTCTCCTCTATGACCGGTCAGTGAGCAGTCCCAACAAGACAAGGGTTTTTCCGCCAGTTCCGTTTCACATTTTACCGTTTAGCCGACGCTGTTATCCAAAGCGACTTATAAGCGAGGCTGAAAGCAATCAAAGCATAAAATCAAAATTGGAGCAATATAAAACAAAAAAATCACACGCTGCATGAGCAAGTTTCTGGACAGCGTGCAAGGGAGCAATCAGAAAAGAGGAGGCTAGCACAAAGAAGTCAGCAGTAGACGTTTTTCATGTCCATAATGTAAGTGGTAAAGAGTAGAGGTGTGAATGAAATCGATTCACTTAAGTATTGCAATTTTTCACTTAAGTATTTTTTTGTTTTGTATGTTTATTGCTTCCACATTAAATGCATGCAAGAAGTACACCACATCAACAGTAGCATGTAACCTTCCCTTAAACCCTCCTAGTAGAGCAATGTTGCAATAAAAGTCAGAAGGACTGAGTGATGATGTGATGTGCATTGTTTTTGGAAATATGCCTCATGATATACAATCTCTCAACATTTTCCCTATCGTCTAGCGTTAAAAAAAAGTAAGCAAAAAAAAAAATCGAAATATCGAATCGCGATAACTTAAAAAATCGCACGATGGCCGATCGAATGGGCGCCCGAGGTACGGCAGCGGGAGATAAGCACATCGTCCCGGCCGCCGTAAATAGGGAGCGATACGGTAACACGCACCGAGTCATTAGCATCATCTGGCGTTTCCTTCTGGGGCCCAGATCAAAGCTGAGGATATGAGCAGTGCCAGTACTGCTTGGGCAAGGGGAGGGGCTGCTCGACACACACACACACGCACACACACACACACACACGCACTCACACACACACTCACACACACACACACACACACACACACAGGCGCGCGCGGGAAGAGATACGGGCTCGCTAACGACCGGGCTCCATGTAGTTATAATAGCTGGGCGGGTCGGCCCTCTTTTCTCCCTAAGTATTTCCAGGTCTGCTATGGCCACTGGACTGATCAGAGATTACGTCCCCCCCCCCACCCCGCCGCTCCGCATCCCCCCCCCCCCCCCCCTACTCCTACTAGTGTCCTGGCTTGGCATGTTTAGCGTGTTTTAGTGTGTTCGCCGCTGCTGGTATTTGTTAACTCGGTCGGGAAGACAGGAATAAAGAAAATGAGGCAGATTAGGGTTGAGCAGCGTGCGGTTGGAGGGACACAGAGAACCTCATGGGACGGCGCGCGGGAAGAAAGCCTCCGTTGGACGGAGCAGGGCCAAGAAGGAAATGGGGGGGGCGAAGTTGCAAAATGTCGGACGCGCACGAAACAACATCTGCCTTCGGTGAAAAGCGAAGAAGAAGAAGAAGAAGAAGAAGAAGAAGAAGAAGAAGAAGAAGAAGAAGAAGAAGAAGAAGAAGAAGAAGAAGAAAAGTATTCGGAATGAGAAACAGATACGTTAACAACAGTGATTTTCCGCAACATGCGATCGCCGCGGGGGGGGTTTTATTTGGGGGAGGGAAGAGCCGGATCTCACAGTCGTTCGCTTTTTTCGGTTCGGACTTGATTGCGTGCAGGTTTCGCCGTCTGCATCGTGTTTGTTTACGTGCCATGCGTGTTTACGTGACTCGCTTGCTTGGTGGTGGCGGCAGCGGTGTTTCTCTTCCCCTCCGGAGGCTTTCCTTTCTCTCTCTCCCTCCCCTCTTTGTCTGTTTTTCTACCCAGGTGCTAACGTGCTGATTGGGTTTCCACCTGTGTGGTCTGGGCCTCCTGCTGCTCATTGGTTCCCTCAGCTTCAGGCTGGCCTATCGTCAGCATTGTTTTGTCCTGAGCTGTTGTCACTGTTTTTGCACCAACATGTTAAACAGCACTATGAAAAGTTATGTGTTGGGAGGTTGAGGGGAATAGTTGAGTTTTTTGGGGGGGTGTCCTTTTACATTTTCGCACATAGTTGATTTTTGTCCCCAAGTCTTCTTCTCTAGACGAGTCAGTTTGGTCTTTTTGTTTGTTTGTTTGTTTGGTAGGAGTTAGTTTGGGTCTAGTTTTGTCATATTGATTTTGGTTTATTTAAAGTTTGTTTGTTTGCAAGTCGCGCTGTTTAATTGGAAATAAACCACTTTCAGTCCACCGTTACCCCTCATTCGTGTGTGTGCGCGTGTGTGTGTGTGTGTGTGTGTGTGTGTGTGTGTGTGCGTGTGCGAGTGTGTAAGCGGGAGGAAGGAATCATTATAATCATCACCACTTCCAGTATTTGTACCGAGTGTTCTGCCAGCAAACGGGCCCGGTCGGCTGCAGACACGATGACTTTATGGGAAACTTAGAAATAAAAAAGATACAGAATTTGAAAACAGTGGAAAAGTTTTTTTTTTTATCTCCCCAAAGGCAGTGAAGGGAGTCAGAGGGACGTCGTTAACCGAGTTCAGGAACCGAGTTAATGATGTACGATGCCATGAAGTCAGACTAGCGTATCTACTGTACGCATACTGTGAGTAGTCATAGTGAACACCATGAGATTGTGTCTGCCTATGGCACTTACAGTAAATACATTTTTGAATTATTATTATTATTATTATTATTATTATTATTATTATTATTGTTATTATTATTTCATATCAACTAATTGTGAAAAGACAAAAAAAAACAAAAAGCAGGAACAGTACTTTTACTGTAAGAGGCAGGACAGTGACTGATAGATAGATAGATAGATGGACGACAGACAGACAGACAGACAGACAGACAGACAGACAGACAGATAGATAGATAGATAGATAGATAGATAGATAGATAGATAGATAGATAGATAGATAGATAGATAGATAGATAGACAGACAGACAGACAGACAGATAGATATACTTTATTGATCCCAAGCTGGGAAATTGCAGTTGATTGCAATTGCAATTGATGTTTAGGGCGTTTCACTGCCAGCCAAACGGCTCCGGTTTCGAACCCCGACGTCCGCAGCAGCCTGTAGGCGTCCCTGCACCTCCCACCTCGTCCTTAATGACACGCATCACGTGTTGCTGCGAGTCAAATTCCAGTGAATTTGATAAAAGCCTCGTCCGCTACAACGACTCCATTGTAAATAGTAAGACCCGTTTGAGTCCTTTGTGCGGGTCAGTAGTTTCCTCCCTGACCCACCCTTTTGTTTACATACATAAAGCTCAGCGCCGCCATACTCCCTCTCATCAGAGAAACATGAGGTGGACCGGAGGGGGGGGGGGGGGGGGGGGGGGGGGGGAGGGAGATCAGTGGCACAGCATGGGGGGCTTCCTGTGGTTAGGGACCCTCAGAGGCCGGTGGAGAACATGTTCAGAAGTCCTGGATTAGAGCGGCGCCTACAGCCATAGCTCGTGATGCCTACACCTGCTGGTCTCTCTCTCTCTATCCTCCTCTCTCTCTCTCTCTCTCTCTCTCTCTCTCTCTCTCTCTCTCTCTCTCTCTCTCTCTCTCTCTCTCTCTCTCTCTCTCTGCCACGTAAATTGTCCGGTCGTCAAGCCAGAAAGGCTGATCTTGAATCTCCACAGTAGCAGCAGGGGGGTGGAGGAGGATGCGGGAGTGGGGGAGGATGGGGGAGATGGAGGAGGATGGGGGAGGTGGAGGAGAATGGGGGAGGTGGACGAGGATGGGGGGACGTGGAGGAGGATGGGGGAGGTGGGGGAGGATGGGGGAGGTGGAGGAGAATGAGGGAGGTGGAGGAGGATGGGGGACGTGGGGGAGGATGGGGAAGGTGGAGGAGGATGGGGGAGGTGGGGGAGGATGGGGGAGGTGGAGGAGGATGGGGGGAGGTGGGGGAGGATGGGGGAGGTGGAGGAGGATGGGGGAGTTGGGGCTCTAGGTCGAGATAAGAGGACGGTATACGAACACCACAGTGAAAATGATTATTGATCGATCTCGCTTGCCAAAAAGACGCTTACAGTGCGGACCTTTTCCACGGAGTCGCATTTTCTCTGGAGAAGTGGTCGTAAAAATCGTAAATAAAAATCATTAAGGTCAAAAAAATCGGAAGAAAAAAAAACTATGACAATACATGCAAACTTTATACTTTTTGGTACAACTGCACACACACACACACACACACACACAAAAGCTGCGTTGCATTAACTAATCGTAAAAGGAAGTGCTTGTAATCATTCATAACATCGTTATGGCTCATTGAGCTTCTGATGATCTCTCTTCTTTGTTTAGACGGCTTGTAACCTCCCAGACACCAACATAAACCGAACTTAATGAATATGTATATGAA
>JAOPHQ010002926.1:82500-84830 GCA_030340625.1 Merluccius polli
GCAGCGGTGCTACAGCCAGGAGAGCGAACAGCGGGACGAAGAACAGCGTCCAGACGACAGCTAGGATCCATGACTTAACGGCGTATGAAAACATACGGGACAGAGGTGCACGGGTTCATATTTTAACTGAGATAAAACCGACGCCGCGCAGTCACGGACACATTTATCTAAGAAAAACAGGATTTTAGGCCGGGCGTTGCCCTTTTTTGTTTTTCTCCCCGGCTGTGTATGCGCGAGACACCCGAAAAAAAAGAGACTAAATAATGTCCGGTTAACGTTGGTTATCTGAACAATATGGAGACATTTTATGCAATTTATGTCATTTTTATGAAAGAGGAAATTCCGGGTTTTGCGGTTCTCTCTGGCTTGTTTCTTTTGAATAATACGGAAACATTGCAACCATACGACCATATGGAAGGTATATAGAAATATTTGATACAGTAAAATAACACGAATGTAACTAACAGAAAGCCAGCGCTGCAAATTGCTGCTTGCCACGCAGGTCCATTACAAGTAAAAGTGGATGAAAATCAGAACCCATAAACAGTAAGAGCTCTGGATTTGTATGATTTTAAAAACCTCCAATCAGAGCCATAATCATGGCTGCTGCAAAAAACTGAGCGTCTCTTTGAACGTAATGCTTTGATACCATTGTGATAGGCCGTGTGCATAATCACTAGCACATGGTCAGGCTCCGACCCCCCCCCCCCCCCCATATGGTACCACTTAACTGGTAGAAAGCCTTTAAGCCGGAGTTAAAATGGTTTCCTATATTGGCAGGCCAACGGCGCAGTGCAAAAGACAACACTTTACAACCGCTGTTATCGTCATGACAACTGTGAATGAAATGTTATCTGTAAGAATGACTCCTTTACAAATGGGGTCATTAAAAAGAAGAAAATAGAAATAGACAATAGTTCATAGCATCGGTATTCATTTGCCTTTTTCATTTTAGATTTCAGTTTTTTATAGCATATGTGTGCATGTGTGCATGCGTGTGTGTGTCTGTGTGCATGCATGCGCGCGTGCGTGTGTGTGTGCGTGTGTGAATGTGTGTGTGTGTGTGTGCATGCATGCACGTGTGCTTGTGTATGTGTGTGCGTGTGTGTGTGTGTGTGCATGCATGCACATGTGTGTGCATGTGTGCCTGCGTGCACGTGTATATGTGTATATGTGTGTGTGTGTGTGTGTGTGTGTGTGCGTGTGCGCGTGTGCATGTGTGTGTGTGTATGCATGCGCATGTGTGTGCATGTGTGCCTGCGTGCATGTGTTTATATGTGTGTGTGTGTGTGTATGTGACGTTCACGACGATATTCCCCAGCACCACTTAGTTACAGTGAAGTCCTCGTCAGGCTAAATCACGTTGCAACTGAATCCTTGTTTTGTTTCCAATGAAACCGTATCCAGAATAAATAAATACCACACTGTTCACTGAACTGATCTTTCAGAGCACAGAGACACAACAGACACAGCACTGACCGCACTGACGCTGCTGTCCAAATAGATGTCCAAACATAAATGCCCTGGGACACTTTTACTCTATTTAAAGCAAAGCAGGGGCCCCTTCTTCAAAGACCAACAGCTGATGCTTTGGACGATGCTGATACTCAGCCGTTCCCACAGGGGCCCTTTAGACCAGTTGTCTTTGTGACGACGAAACAATAGTTTCAAATAAGAACAATAAACTTAGGTGGTATTTAGAGACATGTCTCTTAGGTTTCTACCTCTCAAATGTATTTTCTTCCCATTTCTTTCTCCCTTATGTTGCGTCCGTTGTGGAAGTATTTGTATCGCCGTTTCGTACAACAAGTGCTGTCTAAATAAAGCGTGTTTGATTGATTGATATTTACAACAGGGTTATAAAGCGTGTCAAAGGACCCTTTCGCTTCAAAATGTCCCTTTCCATGTTTGACTTCGGGAGCTATGATGGATCCATGTATCATACTGTGGTACTGACGCAGAGCAACATGGATTTACATGTCAGCGCCGCAGCGCTCTCTCCAACGCGGGGCCGGACCATGAGAAAGCCCTAACCTCTCGCAAGGTTCACTGGATGTTGGCCCTTTGCCTGGACGTGTAAAATGTTTGAGAAAAGATGAAAAAATGCCCGGTTCGAGGCATTGCGGTTCCTGCCAACAATTTAGCCTCGTCCTTGTTTCTGTTCCTTTATTATTCGTTATGTCTTTGTTTAATGAAAATAGTGAACAGGAAACGCAAAATAAAGCCAGATATTTTTGTTGGAGCGTGACGGTGCGAGTTGGTGTAATTTCAGAAAGTCGCCACTAGATGTCATGATTGCCTGATTTTACCGCAGCAGCAGGCCTTACGTT
>JAOPHQ010002927.1:0-25000 GCA_030340625.1 Merluccius polli
GGGGCGTAACGGCACGTGGGCGTAACGTAAAGCAGGCGTAACTTGCAGTCTTGCAGGCCGCATTGATTATTTGACGTGGTTTCCCACGCGTCCAGCAGAGGACGTGTTCGCACCGCGGAACCGGCCGGACCCCGTGGACCGGACCCCGTGGACCGGACCGGCGCCGCATCTAGCGGGCAGGCCTGGGATTACATTCACCTGTTTCCTCTTCTCGTTGTATTTTGCCGCAGCCATTTGTCGCAACATGGATTAAACACCTGCACCGCTTCTCATTATAGTCTGCTGATGGGAGCCCACCTGAGATGGACTGAGATGGACTGGGATGGACTGGGATGATGGGAGCCCACCTGGGATGGACTGAGATGGACTGGGATGGACTGGGATGATGGGAGCCCACCTGGGATGGACTGAGATGGACTGGGATGGACTGGGATGATGGCCCAGCCCTCATCTCCAGTGTGTCCATACCAGTGGACACACTGGAGATGATATCACTCAGCTGCTGCCACAGTGAAGGGAAATAGTTGCATGAATGATCCTTGACCAGAGAAGCCACACAACATCGAAATAAGGTGAGCCAGGCCTACTATAATAATAATAATAATAGTAATAATAATAATAATAATAATAATAATAAATATAAACAATCTCTCTCTCTCTCTCTCTCTCTCTCTCTCTCTCTCTCTCTCTCTCTCTCTCTCTCTCTCTCTCTCTCTCTATATATATATATATTTATTGATTTATTATTATTTATTTTTATTAATCTATCTATTATCCTTTTCCACCATTCTCTATTTCGCAATACAATCGGTCGGCCTGTTGGACTGGTTTTAAACAATTAGTGATGAGCATCGTAATAAGTTACAGTAAGTTAGTTAGTAAGAAAGTCATCTTTATTGCATCAGGACAGCAGTTACAAAGTGCTTCACAGTTGGGGATAAAAGGCATAATAACACTCAACAATAGAAGCAATGTAACAAACAAAACCAGAATAAAAGACAAATAAAAGGTGTTTTAAAAAGTGGTATTGAAGCTGACCTGATATTGTATACAAGCCTATTGGGTCAGGAGGGATAAAGGACTTTATCAGCTGAACTTTGTAGAAAATGCGGCAGTAAGTCAGACTATCAGTAAATCAGACTATCAGTAAATCAGACTGTCAGTAAATCAGACTGTCAGTAAATCAGACTGTCAGTAAATCAGACTGTCAGTAAATCAGTCAGTATATAATAGAACAAGATTCAAGCAGCAGTAGTTTGAAATAAGTGGTAAGTTTAGGGCTGCCCTAGTGGACCAACCCTGAGTCAACAGTCAGGCTTAGTTCATAAGTTTTCTTTCGTCACGCAAAAAGTAAAACATAAAAATAACACAAGCATCGCAACCCAATACATCCATGGTCCAACGAGCCTGATGACCTCTGACCTCCGCAGAAATACTGACCCAACGATGGGAGAGGAGGGCTGCTGGCTCTCCTCTTCTCTCACTTTCCATGAAGCCAAGGAATGAATTACAATAGAAATATATCATATCTCATATCTCGCTTTATCCCTGATGGTCTGAATAAGTCGCTAAATTTGTATTGAAAAGTGATCAATACCTCTCCAGCCAATCAGAATCAGAGTATATGTATATATATATACATAAGTAAAAGGATATACACAATAACAAGCTGTTATTGCATTCATTTAATATAAAAAAAACAGGCTACATTAAAATGGGAATTGGACCAATCTGTTAATTGCCAGGATCAAATATCAGTTCCTTTCAATGTATTCTCAAACATGTTCAGCACGTTGGCTCAGCGCCTTACTGGCATCCAGTTGCGTAATGACAGATCCGTTTCCAGATATTTCCCTCCTACACACACAGGTGTGCGTTGCTCATTACACAGAACAATGTTTTATGTACAGGGAAGGAGAAGATAGTAGGAACCGTTCCCAGTTAGTACATAACCAAGGTCACATTTACCACACCATTGTTTGTCCTATGATGACCGTATCAGAAAATACAACCTTACATCACAAGCGTATTTGATCTGTGGACCAATCGCCTCTATCAAATAATGCTCCCACTGCAGAATCACGTTGTTTCACACCACTACTCACCCCATGTACACTGTTGATGCTGTTTTATAACGTATATATATCAAAGATTTCAGGGGTACAGCATGTGCAATGTATTTAATGTAAAATAAACATCAATAACCAATTAAACTAAATACATTCCAACAACTTCCAACAAGAAAAGTGTAGCGAAGTATTGTTAAAACTTGTATGTATTTGTGAATGGGATTCTGTGTGTGTTTATATATGCAATAGATAATAATTATTCAAAAGATACAATAATAAAAACAACCAAAGATCTCAAAACTTTGTTTTATTTTTAGGTATTTCTTGCAAATATATACAGACTTATTTTCATGAGGCTGTCCCACCGACTGCATACGTCACTCTGCACCTACCAAAAAACAAAACAATTAAAAGAGCAGTACAATTGTTATGTTATATTTTATGTTATACTGTATTTTTAAGAACTTTAATCATTAAAGAGCTATCTTCCCAAGACACTGTCCACATTGTATTGTATGTATTGGTCTGTCCACATACTGTACCCCTGAAATCTTCAATGAAGATGTTATAAACATCAAAATGCTCCCCATATTCTTACAGTGTGTGTAAAATAATGTGATTCTGCAGTGGGAGCATTATTTGATAGAGGCGATTGGTCTATCCACATACTTCACCCCTGCTATCTTAAAATAAAGACGTTATGAACAAGAAATGATTAGGGCGCCCGCACAAGACGGTGTTAATGGCTTCAGTCTGTACTTCAACAAAACCTTACAAAGTAGTTCAATAAGGAGCTGTGAAGGTTTATCTGAGGACAAACATTGGCTGTTCTCCATTCATGTTCAACTTTGGACCAGAACTTATTAAAACATCTTTGGTTGGACAGACAGACAGCGTGTCTCCCAGCTACATGTGTGAATACAAATTCACACACAGGACTCTATATATATATATATATATATATATATATATATATATAGAGTCCTGTGTGTGAATACAAATTCACACACAGGACGTCTAATTATTCAGTAGCACAACGATCACCTAAGACTCACCTGTCCAGAGTTCACCTGGACTCTGCTTAGCATCCTTCCTCTACTACCCCTCCCCCTCCCACTAATACCCCCCCCCATAGAGAGGTGCAGGGGTGACGTATTATAGGCCAACCCAGAAGTGAGCGTCGCCCTGGGTTCCCTTGACAACAAGTCGCCCTGGGTTCCCTTGACAACAAGCCAGCGGGGTTTTCACACGTTTTGTTAAGCAAGTTAATAATTATAAGTTAAGTTAGTGATTATAAAGTGTTAATGTACACCTAGGAAAGACGTTCGGGTGCGTTCGGGTCGCTATGGCCGCGTTGCTTGGCAACGCCACGCATACGGGAGATATTAAATAGTCCGCTCGACTTGTAAAAATAAAAAAAACCTCACGATTTTAACTCTAAAACACAGTAAAGTATTATTAATGGATTAAATATTTCTTTCTTTCGTTAGTGGTCATGGTATAAGCGGATAATGCCCTTCCAGGTGTCCACTAACAGAAATGAATGGACTTCGCGGAGGCGGGAACCGTCCGACGCGAACGCCTCCGCGTCGTCCATTCATTTCTGTTAGTGGACACCTCGAAGGGCATTATCCCTTACTTAACCCACACCCTCCAACCAATCAGAATCCAGTATTCACACAGACCATGGTATGAAAGTTAATAATCCAAAAGTCAATAGGAAAAAACAATTTTCACCCAGGGTGATGCTAACTTCCGGGTTGGCCTACAAAAATACTTAATCCCTGCACCGCACTATTACTCTGTCCTTACTTTGATATTCTGCACTTAGTATTTTAGCACTTATCGCTGTTGTATGCTAGCTATGGGCTAACTTAGCTACTGGGTGTTGTATGCTAGCTATGGGCTAACTTAGCTACTGGGTGTTGTATGCTAGCTATGGGCTAACTTAGCTACTGGGTGCTTGAACTGGCTCTAGTGAAATCCTTCCTCTACTGATAGTGATTTACTGTTACTGCACTTTCTACTCACAATTGTAAGTCGCTTTGGACAAAAGCGTGCTTCATAAAAAGTGCTAAATGCCCTAAATGTAAATGTAATTTTTAATAGGTGTCTTTGTAACCCAGCTGTATTTTCAGTCAGATAATGCTTTTGTAGTATATTCTTCTCGGTGGTCTGTGGATGATGAAATGATGGAGGTCCGCTCCCAAAAGTGTCTGAGTAAATAACTTTTTATTTAACACAAGCGGGATGACATTCTATGCATCTGAATGGTCCGAATCTTCTCCCAATCTGAGTCCGAATCCTCCAATGGGGTCCGAAACTCTGCCCCCTCTTCAATGCACACACTTCTTATAGGCCTGAGCAGACCAGACCATCCTTGGCTCATTTCTGAGGGCCGAAACTGCCCTCCCTGGCTAGCAGATAACGTTTAGATTTTATGACCAAGATAACACCACAGTCCCAGGACATGGGAGAGAGCTTTTAACATAAACAATTAGCACTTAGGGAGGTCTGTTTGTCTCCTTTAATTTACACCTTTAGCATTTAGGTTTATCTATGTCTCTATGTTGTAAGAGGACACCTCTGTGTTCCTCTCCTAGAGCAGAAGCATTCTTTATGTTAAGGATGAGTGAATATGCAGAACAAAAGAAATAAGGAGAACAACCTGTAAATGTATAACAGAAAATACACTACACTTTCCTGTAATATCACTGTTTTTGGTGTGTGTTTCTTTAAGTGACCACTTTATGTTTTGCGGCAGCTTTACGACTGCCGTGTTATCGTTTCCTTGGAGATGAAAAACTCGTGGGAACATCTCTAAAAAACAAATGCATGCAAGCAATGTGTGGACAAGCTGTAATTCTCCTGCTGTTTATTTCGGAGTTTAACTTGTTAAAATTATTTTAAGTGTAATACTTACCTTCCAAAGTACTCGGTTTGCTTTTGATACTAAGCCGGAAGTCCCTTGGCAAAGTGTATCCGCAAGAAGACCGTAAGAAGGGAACTCCGTTCGGTCGCTGTTTTCCTGAGTTGTTTTTCCCAGTGGCTCGTGAGGAGCCGTCGCCGTCTTCTGAACGCTCCCGAGGATTGCAGGCAAAATCAAGTCAATCACCACACACACATATAGAGCTCTATAATATTTTATTTGCTGGCCAGCACTTTACTTGACTTTACTTCATTATTTGTGTTTGTTTGTTGATGAAGACAATACAAGGACACTTGAAGATTTATTCTAGTTTTGGATAAGAAGCTCTGTATTTTCCCTTTTTGTTTGTTCCGTGAATTGATACAGGGACATTTGATTACAGAGGACGAGTAACATTCAGTCAGGTATATTTGTGTAGAACCATATGTTGTTGTTGAGAGACATTTAAGTATTTGGTTTAACTTCCTAAAAAGAAAAAGGGCAATATATTTTATTTTTTGTATTTTATTTTCTTATTCCAATTGAGGGTTAATCAAAATATAATTGCTTTTCTATGGGATTTAAAGTATATTGTTATATGGTTTACCTGATTTACATTATGATGAAGTAAGATGCGTTTCAGTCCAGCAATTGTTGAATAAATCTGGATCGATAGTAAACTGCTATCACAACCCTGAGTAAATTCTGTTTATTGGTTACAGACGAAAATCGGCGCCCGAACAGGGACTTGAGTGCGTCTACTTCATCTTAAATTTAAAAAAAAACTCTTTAAAGTAAAATCACTTGAATATTGTAACCATTGAGTTAATTGAGAATACAAAATGGAGTTTTGTGACATGTATGGTTTTGACCCAGAGCGCACAGTTATGCTTAAGGGTGTCCCAGCTAAGGTTAAACTGGAAGCTGTAAAAAGGGTTTTTGCAATACTAGATGATGTTGTTGGAGTGCATCACATTGACAGCCTTCCCAATACTATTCTGTGTCAGTTTGAGTCTATAACTCCAATGTTGCTAGACCGCGAGCATCCAGCTGATGACTCATATTGGGAGGTTATTCAGATAGATGAGTACTGTCCACCTACGTCAGTCAGTGAGCCACCCACAGAGGATGTAGTGCCTCTTGCTCGTGCTATTGAGGACATGACAGTCAATTTCAGAGAGCAGATAAATGAGTTAGCTCTAACATACAACATCAGCCCCACTACTTTGAATCAAGTAGCAGTGAGTCATATTTCTGGAAAAGGGGATAGTGACAAGGGCCCAGTAACTTCAACCCCAGCATCTGCACTTAAAGCCCCGGCATTTAAAGCACAGTCTTCCCCTAATCCAAGACCAGGCCCCTAATGACACTTTGCTTGTTGACCCCCTCCCCGCAGATGTTCAGAGAGTAAATGTGGAACATGTTGTAAAACACGACTCCCTGGTGTTCATTCCACCTGCAAGAGAACTGCGTCCATTCTCTGGAAATTCTCCTAAACCTTCTACAGAGGTGGATTATAAAGTGTGGCGGCTTAGAGCTAAGCAAGTATTAAACGACTCCAATCTGTCAGAGGCACAGCAGCGCCGTATGTTTCTTGATAGCCTACATACCCCTGCTTTAAATGTGGCTTTTTCCAGTGGAGCCCAAGCCCCACCAAGTGACTATCTCCATGAACTAGACAAGGCTTATGGTAATGTTACAGGAGGTGAGGAGCTGTATATTCAGTTCTTAGAGACCCATCAGAACAGTGGGGAGAGAGCATCTGACTACCTGCGTCGACTCCAAACGTTGTTACAGGAAGTAGTTGAAAATAAAGGTGTGGCTAAACAAAATGGTGCTCACACTAGGGAGCAGCTTGAGGAGAGGATCAGACTGTTAGAGGCTGAGCTAAAGAAAAGTGTCCCTACTCAAAATGCCAATCTCCCCAGATATGATAGAGCAGGACGAAAGTTCTCACAGAAAGCGAAAGGTAGCACCACAGCTCCACCACTCCAAGCCGTGCCCACAGAGAATCTCACTAGAGCTGGCAGGTTTTGTTACAACTGTGGAGAAGAGTCACATATGATGCCGCAATGCACAAACCAAACTAATGCTGTGCTAGTGCAGAAGAAACTTTGTGAGAGACACCAAACTAGACAAACCCAACGTCCACTAAGCCACCAACAGAGAAGCCCTCAGCCAAATCTGTCTTTAAACAGATAAGGGCTCCTGCTGTGGGACAAGCAGGAGCTCAGTGTCAAACTAGTTCCCCTGTTTTGAGCCAGTGCATGCATGAACCCCCAAATGCATCAGAGACTTATCAGATTCCAGCAGGACTTGTTGGAGAGTCTTGTGATAGTGAAGCATGGTTAGATGGAGTCCAGTGCAATTGCATAATCGACACAGGGTCACAAGTAACAATCATATCCCAGTCATTTTATACCCGTTACCTTTCCCACAGACAGTTATTCTCTATTAAAGATGCACTAAACATTGAAGGTGCAGCGGGACAAAAGGATCCATATTTGGGCTATGTTGAAGTGGATGTGCAGTTCCCTAAAGATACATGTGGCACAGACCAATGTTTTCACATCCTAGCTTTAGTAAGCCCAGACATACAATGACAAGCATTCTCTTCTTGTAGGTACTAATGTCCTGCGTCCAATGATCCAAGACTGCATTAAGCAAGGTGGAACTAAGTTCCCAGAAACCCTTCCTATCCAGGCCAGCTGGTTAATGGCTTATGCAGAGTGTGATAAACGGACTGATTTTCAAACAAAGTCCAACGCCAAAGTCCTGCGTGTAAGGCTCAGCAGCAAAGTACCCATACACTTGAAGTGCGGCGAGCTTTGTACTTTAAAGGGCATCTGCCACAATAAACCCGGCGAGGGTGAGTTCCAAGCTCTTGTGGGTGGTTCGGAGGAAATACCCACGCCAGGAGGCCTGATCGTCTATGACCAGATAGTGGATGTAAAGCCTCAATCCCACAATAAATTTAAACTTGCTGTCAAAAATATTTCTCAGCGTGACATCACCTTATATCCAAAAACAGTCATTGCTGAGTGCTCTCCCATTGACTGGGCGGTGCCTGTTTCGCCGTCTGACCAGAACAGACTGTCGGATGTTACACTACCGCAGACACATTCTCTGTTGGTGTCACAAAATGAAAAAATCAATCCAGCAGCTGAAACCTTCTATCCTGATTTCAGCGACAGCCCCATAGCACCAGAACTAAGGGAGCACATACAGGCTAGAATAAATGAAGAAGTGCCAGATGCGTTTTCTAGACGTGATCTAGATGTTGGCAATATTGCAGGAGTCACTCATCGCATAGAGCTTGACCCCCATGTACCATTCAAAGAGCGAACTCGACATGTCTCACCTGCCGACTTCAATGACTTGAAAAGGCATCTCCAGGACCTTTTGGCCATAGGCATCATAGAGGAATCACATAGCCCTTACGCCTCTCCAATTGTACTTGTCCGGAAAAAGAACGGAGATCTGTGAATGGTGGTGGATTACCGCAGACTGAACAACTTGACTAAAGATGCCTACCCATTACCTCGTATAGAGGAGACATTCACCCTGCTGTCAGGCTCAAAATGGTTCACTGTTCTCGATCTCAAGAGTGGATACTATCAGCTGGAGGTTGAACCTGCTGATCGCCAAAGACGGCATTCACAACACCCTTTGGAACATGGCAATTTCGGAGAATGTCCCAAGGTCTGACCAACTCTCCAGCAACCTTCCAGCGAACCATGGAGAAGGTGATGCAAGGTATTAACCTCCAAGAGGTTGTTGCTTTTCTTGATGATCTCATAAAATATTCTCCAGTTCTTTGGAGGAACATGAGGAGAGATTGATGAAGGTCCTCAAACGCATCTCTGATTTTGGCCTCAAACTGTCCCCTTCCAAATGCAAATTCTTCCAGACCTCAGTGAAGTACCTAGGGCATGTGATATCTGCTCAGGGAATCCAGCCCGATCCTGACAAAGTTGCTGCTGTAAAAGAATGGCCCCGACCTCAAACGGCCAAAGAGCTTCGGTCATTTTTAGGTTTCACTGGGTATTACCGAAGATTTGTGAGAGAGTATGCCAGGATTGTAAGGCCTCTAAATGATTTGTTGAAAGGAGATCTAGCGCCCAGGCACAATGGCCCTAACCACTGGTCACGAAAACAGTCACATCCACTTGGCGCACTATGGACCCCTGATTGCCAAGCAGCATTTAATCTCATCATTGAGAAATTAACATCTGCCCCTGTGCTTGCGTTTTCCAACTGGCAGCTCCCATATGTGCTCCACTCCTGACGCCAGCATGACCGGTTTAGGTGCAGCCCTGTATCAGGTCCAAGATGGCCAAACCCGAGTGGTAGCATACGCCAGTCGTGGTCTCTCTAAAAGTGAGAAAAACTACCCTGTGCATAAGTTAGAATTTCTCGCACTTAAACGGGCGGTCAGTGAAAAGTTTCATGACTATTTGTACGGGGCTAGCTTCAAAGTGCTAACGGATAATAATCCTCTGACATACTGTACGTGTTGACAAGTGCAAAGTTAGATGCCATGAGCCACAGATGGCTTGCATCTCTATCACTGTTCAACTTTGACATCCATTACAAATCTGGTGTGCTGAATATCGATGCTGATGGGCTCTCAAGGAGACCTCATGAGCCATTCGAAGACGATGAGGAGTCTCGAGAGATGGACCAGAGAATCTCCAGTATGCTAGATTGTGCTAGCCTCTCACCTGATGAGTTCAAGGTTTTGGATGGGGAGACAGTGAGCACTCTTTGTATGCGCCATGGTGTCAATGTTCATGCAGTTTCACAAGACGAGCAGGATCCTGACAGTGTGATACCTGCAGTGGAAACTCTCGTGTGATGAAAGTGCGGTCCCTGATGATCTGGAAGATCCAGTCCCTGGGCCAGGTCAATCAGCTTTGCCAGAAATGTCTATGGAGGACTGGCATCAGTTGCAGAGGGAAAATGCAGCATTGGCACAAGTTATTTATATACTGGAAAATGAGCCTGACACTGAGACATTTGATAAGACGTCTGCGGAGCCAGAGGTAGCACTACTCTTACGAGAGAGATCAAAACTACTATTGAAGGATGGAGTGTTGTGCCGCAAAGTTCTCAACCAAAGAGGTGAAGCGTTTCATCAACTTGTCATACCCAGTAGACACAGGGAAGGAGCCTTCAAAGGTATTCATGATGAGACAGGCCATATGGGTATCGAAATAACTTTGGAACTAGCCAGAGCAAGGTTCTACTGGCCGAAGATGGCAAAATACATTGAGACAAAATGTAAAAGCTGTGAAAGATGTGTGAGACGAAAATCTAGGGTGCAAAAGGCATCCAAACTGGTCAACATCAAAGTCAGTGGTCCCCTTGAGTTAGTATGTATGGATTTTCCTGACAATTGAACCTGACTCAAGAGACACTAGAAACATACTGGTCATAACCGATCACTTTACAAAATATGCACAGGCATATACGACCAGAGACCAGACAGCCAAGACTGTTGCCACAGTGTTATGGGAAAACTTCATTTGTCACTATGGTTTTCCCCGCAGACTGCATAGTGATCAAGGAGCCTGTTTTGAGTCAGAAGTTGTAGCGGAGCTTTGTAAGCATGCTGGAATCGCCAAGTCCCACACAACGCCCTACCACCCTAGAGGGAATCCGGTAGAACGATTCAACAGGACTCTGCTCGACCTATTGGGAACGCTGGAGGACAAGAAGAAGGAGGAGTGGAAGAAATATGTGAAGCCTCTTGTACATGCATATAATTGTACACGGAACGATGTAACTGGCGAAGCTCCATTCCTACTTATGTTCGGCAGAGAGCCGCGTCTACCCATTGACCTCTGTTTTGGCATCAGCCCTCAGGGTCACAACCCCAAAACGCACACACAATATGTGCGAGACCTAAAGAAAAGACTCAGACACGCATATGAGCTAGCGTCAAGAAATGCTGAGAAACGGCAGTTGTTGAACAAAAGGCGCTGGGATGCTAAGGTGACTGCCTTGCCTTTAGAGGTAGGGGATCGAGTCCTTGTGAGGAACCTGAGTCTCAGAAAGAAGCACAAAATCTCTGACAAGTGGGAACCCACTGTTTACGTTGTTGCCAAACAGCCGGATGAGAGTATCCCTGTGTATGTTGTCAGGCCGGATAATGGTGAGGGCAGAGAGCGGGTTTTGCATCGAGACATGCTTCTTCCCTGTGGGTTCTTACCTGCAACCTTGGAAGCAGATCGTGTGAATACTGATGTGCAGGCAATACCAACTCAGGCTCCTGAGGTGGCTGATGAGGGAGATTTTGAGGATGAACTGTCTCCTGTGGAAGTCGATAAAGACTTGGAAAGTCAGCACACAAGCCCTGAACCCCCTGAACAGAGTACCTCTCAGTCTCAAAATCCCATAAATCCTGATGCCCCTGAATTTAAGTCAGATCAGTGTGGCGTTGTCGTATGCCACCGGGGTTCGTATGGAAAGGATAACTCGTTAGGCGGGTTTACTCACGTCTTTATTGCCGGTGAGTACACACACAATATCCATATACACACACACACAGTACAATGACGCCGCGGGCCCAGCTCCGGCTCCGCGGGAACCCGTGTGTACCGGTCCCGGTCCTCCCGGGTCCAGCACGCTACTGTGTTAAAAGGGAGAGAGTGATTAGCTAATGCCCCACAGGTGCGCCAATCACTCTCACCTGGCGCGGCTCTCCCGAGCCCCGTCCAGCTCCCCCTTGCGGCTGATGCACCACACCCCCCCACAATCAGCCTGATTTGTTAGACACTGAGACTGTAATTAGTCCAGCCCCGTCCCAGGCTAGGCCTCAGAGAAGAAGGGTACCACCAGCTTATCTTAGTGACTACCAAGATGGTCGCAAAGCCCATTGTAAACATCACACCTTAAGTCCCCCCACACATCAGACACTGTTGTATGGTTTCCTAATGGCCTTACAGCAGCAAATTGCAGGGTTAGTACAGTCTCTAGCCGAAGGTAGTGACGGGGACGTCACATTTTAAGTGGGGGAGGATGTAACCCAGCTGTATTTTCAGTCAGATAATGCTTTCCTGTAATATCACTGTTAGGAGCCGTCGCCATCTTCTGAACGTCCCCGAGGATTGCAGGCAAAATCAAGTCAATCACCACACACACATATAGAGCTCTATAATATTTTATTTGCTGGCCAGCACTTTACTTGACTTTACTTTATTATTTGTGTTTGTTTGTTGATGAAGACAATACAAGGACACTTGAAGATTTATTCTAGTTTTGGATAAGAAGCTCTGTATTTTCCTTTTTGTTTGTTCCGTGAATTGATACAGGGACATTTGATTACAGAGGACGAGTAACATTCAGTCAGGCTATATTTGTGTAGAACCATATGTTGTTGTTGAGAGACATTTAAGTATTTGGTTTAACTTCCTAAAAAGAAAAAGGGCAATATATTTTATTTTTTGTATCTTATTTTCTTATTCCAATTGAGGTTTAATCAATATATAATTGCTTTTCTATGGGATTCAAAGTATATTGTTATATGGTTTACCTGATTTACATTATGATGAAGTAAGATGCGTTTCAGTCCTGCAATTGTTGAATAAATCTGGATCGATAGTAAACTGCTATCACAACCCTGAGTAAATTCTGTTTATTGGTTACATCTTCACTGGAGCTTATGAAGTTATTGTATTCAGAATCTTTAAAAGGTGTAGCCTGTCCGGTTATCTTGTGCTCATCTTATGTTCAACAGATGCTGTGAGGAAAGGATATCATACTAGACTCCCGGATGCTCATTGACTGAACTCCTCTACAAACTTCCATTGAATTAAAGACTGCAATTACTCTGTAATTACACCACAGACTCCTTCCTCCAGAGCTGTGTAACACACAAACTCTGTGCTGTTCCTGTACTTTTGCTTGTGGAGATGGTTTGGTTTCGATGGAGGAGAAGGCGCTCCACCTTCATCCTTGTCAGACTCGGTGCTATACTGGCAACGCTGGGCACCATGGCCTTTGTGATCATTCATTCGGAGATTGAATGGGACCCTACCTTGAGCTACAGCTGGCCAGAATACATAAAGCATGGTGGGGATCCAAAGGACGCATGCAACTGCTCATCCATCCTGCAGGGCGACGCCAATTCCATAGAACAGGCCCAGCTGCTGAGCATCAACCGCAATTTCCGAAGGAATGCCACTAGATCGGATGATTATTACATTAACGCCACCCTGGACTGCAGGTGGGCTTGGTTTCCTTAAATACTACCAACATTTCAGTAAACGTGTACACAAGCAGTGATTTGTGGCTCATATTGATTTTTGATTTACAGGACTTTCAAGTCAAGTAAGAAGTACGTAATGTTTCCTCTAAGCAAGGAAGAAGAGGATTTTCCATTGGCTTATTCTATTGTTGTCCACCATATGGTAAGCAGCTCCATCTCTGAGCCCCATCCATTGAAATGCATATTCATTATATATTTCAAGTCAAAGTCTACAGTTACAGATGTCCGTTTTCTTGCCATTTGTTCAGGTCCAGAACTTTGAACACCTGCTGCGCGCCATCTATGCGCCGCAGAACATTTACTGCATCCACGTGGACAGGAAGGCCGACGCGTCCTTCTTGGAGGCCATCATGAGCATCACTTCCTGTTTCCCCAACGTCTTCATGGTCAGCCGACCCGTGGAAGTGGTCTACGCCGCCTGGCCCAGAGTGCAAGCTGACATCAACTGTATGGCGGACCTCTACAACGCCAGCGCGGAGTGGAAGTACTTCATCAACCTGTGTGGTCAGGACTTCCCCTTGAAGACCAACCTGGAGATGGTGAGGAGCCTGAAGGCCCTGAAGGGCGCCAACAGTATGGAAACGGAGCAGATGAGTCGACGGGAAGAGGGGCAGGGTGATGTCTTCCTTTCATATCGTGGACGGACAGATACAGGTTGGTGTTTTTTTTCTTGCCTTCCTCCTTCCAGCCTGAAGGAGGATTAATCGCAGTTCACGATTCACAGTTTTTCAATTCTATTGTAAATCCACTCCCATTGAAGTTAAATGAGATAATCAAATGGAACGACACATTGTCATTCATACCAAATAAGGAGAACTCCGGTGTAAACTGGTTCTGAGATGTTTAGTATGAGAACCAGTTCCAACGTTACCATGGTGATTAAAGGAGAACTCCGGTGTAAACTGGTTCTGGGATGTTTAGTATGAGAACCAGTTCCAACGTTACCATGGTGATTAAAGGAGAACTCCGGTGTAAACTGGTTCTGGGATGTTTAGTATGAGAACCAGTTCCAACGTTACCATGGTGATTAAAGGAGAACTCCGGTGTAAACTGGTTCTGGGATGTTTAGTATGAGAACGAGTTCCAACGTTACCATGGTGATTAAAGGAGAACTCCGGTGTAAACTGGTTCTGGGATGTTTAGTATGAGAACCAGTTCCAACGTTACCATGGTGATTAAAGGAGAACTCCGGTGTAAACTGGTTCTGGGATGTTTAGGATGAGAACGAGTTCCAACGTTACCATGGTGATTAAAGGAGAACTCCGGTGTAAACTGGTTCTGGGATGTTTAGTATGAGAACCAGTTCCAACGTTACCATGGTGATTAAAGGAGAACTCCGGTGTAAACTGGTTCTGGGATGTTTAGGATGAGAACGAGTTCCAACGTTACCATGGTGATTAAAGGAGAACTCCGGTGTAAACTGGTTCTGGGATGTTTAGTATGAGAACGAGTTCCAACGTTACCATGGTGATTAAAGGAGAACTCCGGTGTAAACTGGTTCTGGGATGTTTAGTATGATAACGAGTTCCAACGTTACCATGGTGATTAAAGGAGAACTCCGGTGTAAACTGGTTCTGGGATGTTTAGTATGAGAACGAGTTCCAACGTTACCATGGTGATTAAAGGAGAACTCCGGTGTAAACTGGTTCTGGGATGGTTAGTATGAGAACGAGTTCCAACGTTACCATGGTGATTAAAGGAGAACTCCGGTGTAAACTGGTTCTGGGATGTTTAGGATGAGAACGAGTTCCAATGTTACCATGGTGATTAAAGGAGAACTCCGGTGTAAACTGGTTCTGGGATGTTTAGTATGAGAACGAGTTCCAACGTTACCATGGTGATTAAAGGAGAACTCCGGTGTAAACTGGTTCTGGGATGTTTAGTATGAGAACGAGTTCCAACGTTACCATGGTGATTAAAGGAGAACTCCGGTGTAAACTGGTTCTGGGATGTTTAGTATGAGAACCAGTTCCAACGTTACCATGGTGATTAAAGGAGAACTGCCGGTGTAAACTGGTTCTGGGATGTTTAGTATGAGAACCAGTTCCAACGTTACCATGGTGATTAAAGGAGAACTCCGGTGTAAACTGGTTCTGGGATGTTTAGTATGAGAACGAGTTCCAACGTTACCATGGTGATTAAAGGAGAACTCCGGTGTAAACTGGTTCTGGGATGTTTAGGATGAGAACGAGTTCCAACGTTACCATGGTGATTAAAGGAGAACTCCGGTGTAAACTGGTTCTGGGATGGTTAGTATGAGAACGAGTTCCAACGTTACCATGGAGAGCAACAAAAAGCCGATACGACGCGAAGCTAAGTTAGCTGTTTTTAGCCGATTCTACCAAACTGCTCTACGTTTGAGTGCTAAGGGCATCTGACCTGGTAAAAAATAAATCGCTTTTTTAAAGCACTTACAAGGCTAGAAATAGCCTGACACTGCTTTGGTCGTATAATGAGGGTCTTAACATATAAAACGAGGCATTGACAACTTCGTAAGTGTACAGATAGTTTATTAAAAAGCATATTTTATACACACAATACCTTCAGTAGTTCACCCGTCCATGCCATGTTTTTTTTAGGATGATAAGTCGATTGACGAACACAGAGCTCGCGTGCGAGTGTGTTAATGCGTCATTTTTTCTTAATCGAATTCAAATAAGATTGCGTTAACGCGTTATTAGCGTGCTAATTTCGACAGCCCTAGTAAATATATATATATATATATATCTTTCCATGGCCATAGTTTCAAAAACACATACTCAACGCTTGCCTAGCATGTCAGCCTGAAGTCTTCAACACCCCTCATCAGAGTATGTGTGTCTCATTGATAATTCATGCATATGCTTTGTTCATTCCCCACAGCACGCAGGAACAAGTAAAGAGCCAGCGCCCTTCAACCTGCCCATCATGATGGGTAATGCGTACATCGTGGCGAGCCGCGGCTACATCCGCAGCGTGCTGGAGGACCAGCGTGTGCAGCAGCTGATCGAGTGGGGCAAGGACACCTACAGCCCGGACGAGTTCCTCTGGGCCACCATCCAGCGCATGCCCAATGTCCCCGGCTCGTTACGACCCGACCGCAAGTACGACTTAAGCGACATGTACGCCATCGCGCGAATGGTCAAGTGGGGCGGGCACGAGGGCGCGGTCTACCCGGCGTGCCAAGGCCACCACGTCCGGGGGATTTGTGTGTACGGTGTGGCGGACCTGCAGTGGCTCCTGGAGCAGCATCACCTGTTCGCCAACAAGTTTGACATGAAAAGTGACCCGCTAGCCATCCGCTGTCTGGAGTGGTACCTGAGGCAGAAGGCACTGGCAGACATGCAGTCGGCGTTCCAGTGGTGAAGTGAGGAGTGGTGAACTGAGGGGTGAGGGGGTGAGGGAAGTGAGGGGTGAGGGAAGTGAGGGGTGAGGGAAGTGAGGGGTGAGGAAGTGAGGGGTGAGGAAGTGAGGGGTGGGGAAGTGAGGGGTGAGGGGTGGGGAAGTGAGGAGTGGTGAAGTGAGGGGTGAGTGAAGTGAGGGGTGAGGGAAGTGAGGGGTGGGGGAAGTGAGGGGTGAGTGAAGTGAGGGGTGAGTGAAGTGAGGGGTGAGGGGGTGAGGGAAGTGAGGGGTGAGGGAAGTGAGGGGTGGGGAAGTGAGGGGTGAGGGGTGGGGAAGTGAGGAGTGGTGAAGTGAGGGGTGAGTGAAGTGAGGGGTGAGGGAAGTGAGGGGTGAGGAAGTGAGGGGTGAGTGAAGTGAGGGGTGGGGAAGTGAGGAGTGGTGAAGTGAGGGGTGGGGAAGTGAGGAGTGGTGAAGTGAGGGGTGGGGAAGTGAGGAAGTGAGGGGTGGGGAAGTGAGGGGTGAGGGGTGAGGGAAGTGAGGAGTGGTGAAGTGAGGAGTGGTGAAGTGAGGGGTGGGGAAGTGAGGGGTGAGGGGTGGGGAAGTGAGGAGTGGTGAAGTGAGGGGTGAGGGGTGGGGAAGTGAGGAGTGGTGAAGTGAGGGGTGGGGAAGTGAGGGGTGGGGAAGTGAGGGGTGAGGGGTGGGGAAGTGAGGAGTGGTGAAGTGAGGGGTGAGGGGTGGGGAAGTGAGGAGTGGTGAAGTGAGGGGTGGGGAAGTGAGGAGTGGTGAAGTGAGGGGTGAGGGAAGTGAGGGGTGAGGGAAGTGAGGGGTGAGTGAAGTGAGGGGTGAGGGAAGTGAGGGGTGAGTGAAGTGAGGGGTGAGGGAAGTGAGGGGTGAGGAAGTGAGGGGTGAGGAAGTGAGGAGTGGTGAAGTGAGGGGTGGGGAAGTGAGGGGTGAGGAAGTGAGGGGTGGTGAAGTGAGGGGTGAGGAAGTGAGGGGTGGTGAAGTGAGGGGTGAGTGAAGTGAGGGGTGAGGGAAGTGAGGGGTGAGTGACCTTTATAAATTGTATTTAGTTATTTAGTGTGTAAAACTAAAGGTCATAGCTTACAAGTAAGAGCTCAATAAGGTAACGAAAAAACACAATTCTTATTTCCATGGGATTATACACTAATTAAAACATATTTTGTTGGAACATGTATTTGTTATTTTTTTGTTTATTGTTTTTTTTAACGATATTTGTAATGATAGATAAAAAAAGTACAAAACAGACACACAAGTACAAACAAAGTAGCGTGCACTCTTGGACCACCATGACTATAATAGTAATAGTAATACATACAGTGTATGTCATTAGAAGAGTCTTTGCAGGAGCATAACGGCACATAATAATAACAATAATAATAATAATAATAATAATAATAATAATAATAATAATAATAACAATAATAATAATAATAATAATAATAAGGCGAAGGGCTAAAAGAGAAGCAAGCCATTGCAGTTGTATTTAGTATTTTCCTGCCCCCCCCCCCCGGCCCTCAACCCAAACACAGGGGTCAGGGGTCAAGAGTCTTAAGGTTAAGGTTAAGTTTATTTGATATGGACATCAAAGAGCATTGAGATGTGACATACATGTATGCACAACAATCAGATGCACAATGTTAAGTGTTTATAGCGGAACGCTAATTTTCAACACCTGTCCACAGGCGGCCACATGACTGACAATTACAAATAGGGAACCAGAAGTTAAACTTTCATAAAGTGTTGCATGTTTTTAATAGTTTTTAAGATTATGTAAAGGGTTTGGCAGCTTGTTATATCGAAGATGTTAGCTTTTGGCATCAGCCTGCAACTGTTATCAAACAAACCCTTCCATTTTTAATTTGTAATAAATGTTATGATGACAGCTACATATCCTTGAATGTATTGCAGCACAATGAAATGTAACTGAAGTTTACTGGAGGGGTAAGAAAGTTTGGCTAGGTTATAAAGGTTATACCACTTTGCAGGCAGTGGATGAACGACAATAGACTTTAAAACTTGTATAGACTTTTATAGTTTCCTGATCATCACACAGTCGGCATCAGCTAAACGAACAGACGTTATCACGCAGCGCAGCCCACACTCAGCAGTACAACGGACCGAGCTGCAGCTCTATTTTACTAATGACGCACAACGCACAGTGTTTGGTATTTTAGACGCCCCACCTTCTCTACTGCTTTAACCGGCTAAACAGCAACGATGTCCAAACACAAAGTGTCCATTGCCAGGAACAAAATGTGCGCTGGCATCCGGTTCCTTCGGTATGCAGCACAGCATGTGATGTGTTGTCTCTCCATCGAGGGGAACCACCAGAAAGCAGCCGTCACACCGCAGAGTTGCTCCTCTTCCTGTCGCTGGCAGAGGGGAACAGAGAGACAGGTACAGGAGGTGTCCAGTCATTTGTAGTTTTTGCATGTGAGGAGTTATGTACACAAATGCACACACACACACACTGCTTACCTGTCTGCTGATCGCTGCAGATCTGCATCCAGTCTGGGAGACAGGTGTGTGGGGGGGGGGGGGGGGGGGGACACGGTTACAGGAGTTAGTAAGCGGGAGATCAATATGTCAAAGGGACAAAATGCAGCAAAACACATGCAGCAATCTGGCGCAGCATCTCTACCACAGGAAGGTTAGTATAGAGACGTATAACATGACATTTAGTATTATGCATAAAGTATAGTATTTAGTATAGAGAGTAAAGTATAACATGACATTTAGTATTATGCATAAAGTATAGTATTTAGTATAGAGAGTAAAGTATAACATGACATTTAGTATTATGCATAAAGTATAGTATTTAGTATAGAGAGTAAACTGAAGCATGTTAAAGTGCAGCGTGGTGTCTTGTGTAGAGTAATAACACAGTATTATAATAATAATAATAATAATAATAATAATAATAATAATAATAATAATAATAATACACAGAATATTGGTCCATTTGCAGCATTCATACCTATTTACCAATTTAATATATGACCTATGACTCACTTCATTATATTGCAAAATGTAAAAACAAAGGCAGCGGGTTGCAGCATGAAGCCAAGCTGTCGGTCTGATAAATCATTGCACACACTTTTCCCGCCAGCAAGCAGTGATGTGCATTGAGGGGCTTCAGGGCTTCAGGGTTAGTCGTCAGGGGCAACAGCAGCCACAGGTTGAATCATTTACCTCCTGCATGCATGTGTGTGTAAACCCCTCTGCTCTTCGTACCTTAGGAGAGTCGGAAAGCATGAGCATGTCACACCTCAAATACAAATCACACATGTTGGAAGTTCTGGAAAAGTTCTGCCTGGCGTCAAATCTCTCATTTTACTCTTTCTCCGGTTGTGACATCATGGCGTGTTTCCACGCGGTCCTTCTGTTACCAAATCAAAAGGGAAACCTGCAGGTTGACGTCCCCATGATGTTACTGTGCTGGTCAGTTCGGGTCAGTTCGGGTTGGTTCGTTTCGGGTCGGTTCGGGTCGGGTTGGTTCGGTTCAGGTCGGTTCGGGTCGGGTTGGTTCGGTTCAGGTTGGTTCGGGTTGGTTCGGGTCGGTTTGTTTCGGGTCGGTTCGGGTTGGGTCGTTTCGGGTCGGGTCGAGTCGGGTTGGTTCGGGTTGGTTCGGGTTGGGTTGTTTCGGGTCGGTTTGGGTTGGGTCGGTTCGGGTCGGGTCGGGTTGGGTCGGTTCGGGTCGGGTTCGTTTCGGGTCGGGTCGGGTCGGTTCGGGTCGGGTTGGTTCGGTTCAGGTTGGTTCGGGTTGGTTTGTTTCGGGTCGGTTCGGGTTGGGTCGTTTCGGGTCGGGTCGAGTCGGGTCGGTTCGGGTCGGGTCGGGTTGGGTCGGTTCGGGTCGGGTCGGGTCGGTTCGCCCACCAGACCAACTCTGCCACTACCTCGCCACGGCTCCGCGGCCCACGGCTACCCGCCGGCTAGCTGGGCTCACCTCCACATCTGTCCTTCCTAAACCCGAGTTTACCTTAAACCCTGACACCAGTCACCAGCTCCACCTGCAACCACGCCCACTGCCCAGCGGTGGGTCCCATCCCCCCTTCCACCGACCCGGTCCACCCCCTCCAGGACGGAGCAGTCATCCCCCCTTCCACCGACCCGGTCCACCCCCTCCAGGACGGAGCAGTCATCCCCCCTTCCACCGACCCGGTCCACCCCCTCCAGGACGGAGCAGTCATCCCCCCCTTCCACCGACCCGGTCCACCCCCTCCAGGACGGAGCAGTCATCCCCCCCCTTCCACCGACCCGGTCCACCCCCTCCAGGACGGAGCAGTCATCCCCCCCCTTCCACCGACCCGGTCCACCCCCCTCCAGGACGGAGCAGTCATCCCCCCCTTCCACCGACCCGGTCCACCCCCTCCAGGACGGAGCAGTCATCCCCCCCCTTCCACCGACCCGGTCCACCCCATCCAGGACGGAGCAGTCATCCCCCCCTTCCACCGACCCGGTCCACCCCATCCAGGACGGAGCAGTCATCCCCCCCTTCCACCGACCCGGTCCACCCCCTCCAGGACGGAGCAGTCATCCCCCCCTTCCACCGACCCGGTCCACCCCCTCCAGGACGGAGCAGTCATCCCCCCCCTTCCACCGACCCGGTCCACCCCCCCTAGTAGGAGTCTTCCACCTCCTCTCCTCCTGCTAGTAGGAGTCTTCCACCTCCTCTCCTCCTGTTAGTAGGAGTGTCTTCCACCTCCTCTCCTCCTGCTAGTAGGAGTCTTCCACCTCCTCTCCTCCTGCTAGTAGGAGTCTTCCACCTCCTCTCCTCCTGTTAGTAGGAGTCTTCCACCTCCTCTCCCTCCTGTTAGTAGGAGTCTTCCACCTCCTCTCCTCCTGCTAGTAGGAGTCTTCCACCTCCTCTCCTCCTGTTAGTAGGAGTCTTCCACCTCCTCTCCTCCTGTTAGTAGGAGTCTTCCACCTCCTCTCCTCCTGTTAGTAGGAGTCTTCCACCTCCTCTCCCTCCTGTTAGTAGGAGTCTTCCACCTCCTCTCCTCCTGTTAGTAGGAGTCTTCCACCTCCTCTCCTCCTGCTAGTAGGAGTCTTCCACCTCCTCTCCTCCTGCTAGTAGGAGTCTTCCACCTCCTCTCCCTCCTGTTAGTAGGAGTCTACCACCTCCTCTCCTCCTGCTAGTAGGAGTCTTCCACATCCTCTCCTCCTGCTAGTAGGAGTCTTCCACCTCCTCTCCCTCCTGTTAGTAGGAGTCTTCCACCTCCTCTCCTCCTGTTAGTAGGAGTCTTCCACCTCCTCTCCTCCTGCTAGTAGGAGTCTTCCACCTCCTCTCCTCCTGCTAGTAGGAGTCTTCCACCTCCTCTCCCTCCTGTTAGTAGGAGTCTACCACCTCCTCTCCTCCTGCTAGTAGGAGTCTTCCACATCCTCTCCTCCTGCTAGTAGGAGTCTTCCACCTCCTCTCCCTCCTGTTAGTAGGAGTCTTCCACCTCCTCTGTCTCCTGCTAGTAGGAGTCTTCCACCTCCTCTCCTCCTGCTAGTAGGAGTCTTCCACCTCCTCTCCTCCTGCTAGTAGGAGTCTTCCACCTCCTCTCCTCCTGCTAGTAGGAGTCTTCCACCTCCTCTGTCTCCAGGCTCCACACACTCCTTGCATCATAGTTGATTTGCTATACTTTCCCCACACAGTAATTAACTAACAGGGGGGCCAACCTGCAAGTCGCCCATTCACCTTAACTTTTATATATATTAATATATTAATATATATAAATTAGTGATAGCAAACAGATATTACGGACACCTTCGACATCATTCGAAGGAGTCACTTTAATCTAGATTAACCTAGATTAATTTCATGATTGCCATTAGATTAATCTAGATTAAATATTTTAATCTATGCCCATCTCTAATTAATATATATAAATATATATTTTTACCATGTGGGCCTTTATGACAGTATGTTTAAATTAGTGGTGGGCCGTTATCGGCGTTATCACAGCGGGTTAACGGCGCCCCCCCCCCCCCCCCCCCCCCCCGTCGGCCGTAGGTCTGGGCAGTGGCGCCTTAATGCACGGGCCAAGATTACAGTTAGATTAATCTAGATTAAACAAATTAATCTCTGCCCGCCACTAGTTTAAACATAACAGCAACCGGTTTACAAATGACTCCAACACACTTCCCCAATGACTTGGTGAGCGAACGCTCCTCGGAGACTTACTGGACGATGCTGGCGGGGATGTGCACCGACTCCATGGGCACCAGAGCCCACAGCGCCGCCAGGCTGTGCACGTATCGGATCTTACTGCTGAACTTGTAGCTGCAGCGGGGAAACAAACGGTCAGACGGAAAACAAACAGCGGTTTTGTTTGAAATAAACGATGCGAGTTGTTTTCTGATGATGCTATCCTAACCCGTCTGAAAATATCTTTGGGAATAATTCCCATAAGGATTCTTCATGTGATGAGGTATGAGGCGTTTGGTCCTCGGATACCAGAAGCATTTTCTGCTGTGTGCGGATGTGAGGCCATATTTTGTGATGCAGCATTGTGGATACATCACAACTCAAAATGTATAGTCTATATCCAATAATATAATAGTCTATAATCCAATGATCTGCCAAGATTAGTTTGAACAACGTAGGAAAACGGGTCCAGACCTGATGAAGGGCCGGGTCAGACCCAGCACCGTGCGGATGAACCAGGAAGGATGGACGATAATGAAGAGCTTGAGGTTCTTCTTCAGCCTATGGGAGCACAAGAGGACAAGGTTAGTGAAGTGTTTTTTATTTATTTATTTATTGGTATTTGATAGGGACCATGCATATTTATGATGTACACTGTATAAAAAACACCATGTAAATATAAAAAGAACTACTTTTCATCTGCAGTCCCTAGGCAGAGGACATAGGACAAAACATAGAGACAGCCAGCAGTCATACAGCACTCACACACACACTGTCAATTAAGTAAGTACATGAATACAAGGAAGGACATAATGGTGACATATACATTAACAGAACAAACAAACAAAAGGAAACAGAAATACACGAAGACAAGGACATTATTCATCCACCTCTATACATTCAATGTAATAGTGGACGTGTGTGGGTGAGGAAATGAAAGGTGTGGCAGGTAAAGGTGAGGTCCTCTCTGGTTTCCTAGGAGCCGCTGTTTTAGGTGAGTTTTAAAAGTGTTAAATTGGGAGGGGCTATTCCAGAGTTGACCTCCTATTACTGACAGTATGTTTATGTGATGGCATAACATTACAGAAGTACAGTAGGTTAGGGTTTCCCCCCCACACACCACCTAGTGATGCTGTGTCCTCCAACACAAGACACCAGGAACAGGAGTGTGTGTGTGTTGATCACTGGTTTATCCTGATAATCCTGTTGATGTGGAGAAATGTACCCTTACATTTAATGATAATACGTAATTAATATCTTTCCATTATGCGATATGAATCTAATACGTGTGGAGAAATACAGAGAATCACAGATGGGAGACTCTATGAATAAACCTTAGATGTTTAGTGCTCCAATATAGTGAGATTCTCAGGGTTGCCATGGGAACAGGACAGAGTCACTGGTCAGGGGGACCAAATCACTCACCTAAGCATCCTGCTGACACTGGGATGAACCTGGACTATTATGTTGACCATGCATGGTGCGTATTGTTGTATATTGTATAATAATAATAATAATAAATTTTATTTGTAACGCACTTTATATTTACTAAAAAATCTCAAAGTGCTACAACAGCAACCAAAAAAAAAAAAAAAAAAAAAAAAAAAAAATAGGTTAAAAACAAGAGTTAAAAACAGTTGTTTTGAGCGAGCAGTTACAGATTAAAAGATTTTTTAAAAAGGTACGTTTTTAGGCCCTTTTTAAAGCAATCGATCGACTGTGGAACCCTCAGGTGTTCAGGGAGGGTGTTCCACAGTCGTGGAGCAGAGGAGCAGAAGGCTCGGTCTCCCAGTGTGCGGCTCTTAGTCCTTGGGGGGAGAAGTCTGTGGCTGTTGGTGGAGCGGAGTGAGCGTGCTGAGGTCTGGGGGGTGAGGAGTTCTTTAAGGTACTGGGGGGCGTTGCCATGGATGCACTGGAATGTGAGGAGGGAGACTTTGTAGTTGATCCGAGCGGAGATGGGTAGCCAGTGAAGTGAGTGAAGAATGGGTGTGATGTGCTCATATTTGCGTACTCTCAGCAGGATTCTGGCGGCGCTGTTTTGGATGTGTTGTAGTTTCTGTATGCTCTTGTTGGGAATCCCGCTGAGAAGTGCGTTGCAGTAATCGAGTCTGGAGGAGACAAAGGCGTGGACGAGCTTCTCAGCATCTCTCAAGGTGAGTGTGGGACGGAGTCTGGCTATGTTTCTTAGATGGAAAAATGATATTTTGCAGAGGTGGTTGATGTGGGCCTCAAAGGTTAAATGGGGGTCGAACCTGACACCAAGGTTAGTGACTGTT
>JAOPHQ010002927.1:32500-37500 GCA_030340625.1 Merluccius polli
TACAATAGTTTTTTTTATGAAGTTCAGCAAAAGCAAGGCAATTGCATTTATGTATAATTGTGTACTGTATAGTCAAATATATAAATGTCATACATTTATGGTAGAATGTGAATAACATGTAAATAATATGAAATGAAAATTATTAATAATTACATGAATTCTGAAAATGCAAAATCATGATTTTTAATTAAATTGTAGAATCATTTTATTTACTAATAACTAATTAAAAGATTTAAAAGGCTTATTTCTTACCTTTGACTTGGTGAGTACCTGGAACTGCCTCCAATTTCCTGATTGGCCGATTCATCTGAATGATGGAAGGTGATTGGCAGTTCAGTGGAGGAATCCTCCCCCCCCCTTGCAGAGTCCACTGTCTGCCCAACAAGAAGCTGAGCAGAACCCTCTCCCCCCATGAGGCCTTCGGTCAGCCCAGCGGATGGCATTTGAATTTCACCTCCCTCTTCTCTCTCCTTCCCCTGTCCTTTGGGCAGGAAGGAAGAGACAGGGAGCTCTGAACCGACGTCCTCCCTATCCTCCTCACTACCCGCCTCCTCCATGAGGTCGCCGGCAAAAGGGGACCCGACCCAAGCCCTCTCAGCCGGCTGACCCGATTCGCTCAGCGGGGTGCCGATATAGGAGCTGTTGTGGGAAAAGGAGCTGTGTGTGAGCTCAGGGGACGGCGGCCCGGAGGCGGTGGAGGGCAAGACCCCCCCCAGCAGAGCGCCGTATGGAGGAGCCGAGGGAGACTGCAGTCCATCATCAGAATCCTCCATGGAGATCTGGGAGTGGACATAAACTTCCTCTCTGGTTTTGAGGAAGTGATCTGATGGGTGTCTCAAAGAGGAAGACATGCTCCGCACCGCAATACTCGACTGGTGATCAGCGTTTCCCTCGGCGGCCTGCAATAGGCTGTGACCTGACGCAGTTGAGTCTGGTTCGAGTAAAACTTGTGGGGGTGTTTTTGTAATGTTGGGACAGATCATTTCTGGAACCATGGACTCTTCACTGGTGTTATCAATTATTGTTGGACAATGCCTAGTGCTTTTTAAAGGTTGAGTGGAGCTGCAAATATCTGTAGTAAATTCAGCAGCGCACTCAAGGAAATCCTTTCCTTCTTGTGAAGAGGGCACCGCATTAGAGAGATCGGATTGGTGAGGTCTAGCTTGTAAGGATTGCAACAAGAGAGCTTGAGTCTCACCTGCAGCTGAACCTAGACTGGTGTTTTCGCTAATCATTTGTTTTTGCCTGCTCTGTTTTCTGCTTTCTTGGGCTTTCAGTAGTGTGGCAGCACATGAGAGCATACTGAATGTCTCCATGGACCTCTCTGTGTCTCCCACTGGCTTTCCACTACCACTCTGCCAAGCCCTGCTAAAACCATTACTCCGCCCCCCCTTGCTCTCCGTTACTGATCCAGAGACAACAATGGACTCCATCTCCAGGCCTGAAGAAGAATCTCCATCAGAGTTGGACCTGAGTTCATCTCTGCTACTGAGGAGAAGGCTGTCATGACTACATCTCAGTCCGTCCCTCTCTCCCCCAGAGCTGGGGCTTAGTGACATCGTATCCACGACTGCACCCTCCATATTTTCTCTTGCTTCAACATGAAGATCGCAGTTTCTTTCAGGCACCATTACATCATCAACGTGGGCAACTGTAATCTTCCAATCAAGTGATAAGTCACTCTTATAGGTAGATTTGTAACTCTCAGCAGTAGTTGGGAGGTTTTCCCAATGACTTTCATTTAGGGAAACTACTTGGTGAGTCACAGCTTGAGCATTTTCTGGACTTAAATTAGACCTGATGCCCAGGGGAGAATCGCTTACTAGAATGAATGGCGAATGAACAGTTGATTGATCTTCACAATCAAATACATTGGACGTCTTCTTCAGGCAATCCTCTCCTTTGTTAACATTTTCAGACTGGATAGAAGACCCAATGCAATCTAACTCATTGGTTTCTTCAAAAAGGAACATCTGGCTTTGATTTTCTTCACTACTTTTTGAACGATAATGTTGATGGAACTGGGCAGACTGTTGGCATTGTTCATCCACCTTGTGTGACTCTTTAGGTTTGACCAAAGCAATGAAAGGGCTGGATTCTCCATCTAACTGTATCATGTGTGTGCCAGGGCTAGCATGGGTTTCAGGAGAGGATGGGCCACTCCAAGCACTAGCCCCTACATTGTCATACTCTGATGTGGAGGTGACCATTTTAGGGACAGGTATGGCCCAACTCTCAAGGTTTTGGTCACTAAAAGTCTGATCTCCTGCTGTCATATCCTGCTCATCAAGGTCACTCCAAATATGACTAACCTGGCCATTTCCTCCTCCACCCACCTCTTCTATGATTATTTTAACACCCTCTTCTGCCACTTTGTTTGTGTGTTTCTCCTGATCTACATGCTTCTGATTTTGGACTTCTTGGCTCATATTTGCGCCAGGTACACATCTGGATGCATCTTGTGAGAGCCCAGAGTCTTTTCCAGTTTCTGGTCCGTCCGGACTTGTAACTGAAGAAGAGCTATCTTCCTGTATGGTGGTGTTCCACATCACCATGCCACATTCACTGTATCCCAAAGGGCTTTCCACTAAAGCCTCGTCCTTGACGCTGGAGACCCGGCCACTAAGGGAATCAGAGCGTCCCGGTCGGTTCTCCATGTCAGGGCTGGTAAGAGGTGAAAGGCTGTAATCACGGATAGTTGTATTCCACATATCCAGTGACTCTGGGTAGGAAGGCGTTGCTCCGCTATCGGATTCGATGAAGCCCTTCTCAGCTGAGTAAGACCAAAAATCTTGCAGTTCTGTCTGTCTCTCTCCTTTCCTTCTTTGCATCCCATCAACATCTTCTTTTGAGCTTTCTGGTGTTAGTGTGCTGTTTCTGGCTACAAAGGACAGTTTTTCCTGAACTTCAGCAATACTAGACCAATCAATTCTATTGATTTCCTCGACTGGGGGCGTCAATTGCAGATCATCCAAAGTAGAAGTATCCAATGACTGTGTGAATCCAGAATCCAGGTTCCAGGTATTGTCGGTGTCTGTGATCAGACTTAGTTGAGGTTTTAGTATTTTATCCTCCTGGTACTTTGATATGAGAACCTCTACTTTATTCTCGCTTAACCCTTTGACTCCATTTTCTTCCAAAATGTTCCCCACACTCTCAGTCTCGCCAACCTTATTTTCATTCAAAATTATATTGTTGTCCATGGTGTGCTCTCCTGTTGATTTGAAGCCAAATTCCTCCCATACCTCCGATAAAGAGGAGGAGAGACTCTGTTTTGGCTGAAGGCCAGTAATCCTCTCATCGAAATCCTCCTGGATGAAACTGTCAGAACAATGGCTTGGTTGGCAGCTATCCACCAAGCTTTTGACTGGGGTTGGAGGAACTTCAGTCTCATGGATGTCGCCACAATACAGCTTTGGGTGGTGGGCTGATGATGGAGCATTTTCTGAACCAGAAATACATTTAGGAGCAGAGAAATCCACAAGACTCAGCTCTTTAAATTCTGACAGACTGGAGCTTCCTGCTCCACTAGCAACTCCAGTTACCCCCAAGTGTTCAAGCGATGCTGTAGCTGACAGGGACGAGTTGCTATTGTGCAAAGGGTCAAAACTAAACAGATCCAAGTTATCGCTCCTGTTTCTGCTGCACCGTTGCTTCCCCCTCTCAGGTGGGACAGGTGTGGAGAGGGACGAGAACCCAAGGGGGGAAGGGTTTCTGAGGAAGAGCCCCCCTGGTCCTGCGGTCGCCGCCACCATCATCTCACCGATGGGGCTGTCGTCACTCAGGAATACAGAGCTCTCCTTCGAGGAACGACTGCTGCGTATGGTGGCCATACCACTGTCTGGGCTCAGCAGTTCCCCACCTCCTCCTCCACCGACTCCTGCACCTCCCGAGTCTCCTTCCCTGTGGGCCATAACCCTGAGTGCAGCAGGAGACATAAAAGCGTCAAGCCTAGCTGTTAGAGTTAGACCTTAAACTATGGCATTACACTAGTCATGGAATTGGAGGGATTACGAGAAAAGAAGGGAGATCACTAAACGAAATTCCCTTATTGGGGCCACCTGGCATTAATTTCAGCCAGGCACCTCTATTTAAATCGTTGGATTTTAGCATTGAAGCAAATAACACTGAAGCATTAACACACCTCGACTGATGTATACCATGCGTTCATTTGTATTATACTCATTAACAGCTGAATCATACAGTATATCATTGATTCTACATGATTACCCTGCCATGGAGACTTCATCTGCACATGTTCTCTCTGTGTCCGAACCATACATGTCTGTGATTCCTGAAGACCCTTGGGAGAACTCAACGCTGCCGGCCACTCCCTCCGTGGAAGAGGTCCTGCTGCTGGGGTGGCAGGACAACATGGAGCTACGCCGTTCCACAAAAGCCCTGAGATGGCTGTGGAGCGCTTCCTCCAGCTTAGCAGCCATGCTGGCTGAGGAGAAGATATCTCCTCCGGGGAGGCGGTAGACCTGCAGACAGCCTTGGATGAGTTCCCCAGCCTCCAGCACACCGGACTGGGAACAGATTGAAGACTCCTCCAACTCACAGCATATCTGCAATTTGAGAAAATGTGCCTTATAAAATTCATGAACAAATCGAATAACAAAATGTAACATGACAATATTAATGAGCACAAGGGTAAGAGCAGTGCTTCATCCTTCCTTTATCATAACCACTTCTGACACCACTTGGTGTTGGTATTCTTCCTGTTGCTAATGGGTTTTCAAAGCTTTTATCCAAAATAACGTTCACATACAGACACAGGCTTAATGAGCAGGTAAGTAAGGCAGGATGGGAACAGCAAAAGCAGATCCACTAGATCCATCTCCCGTTCTTGGCATGACATCCTATCAGTGTGGTGCGACTTCCTTTACCTGATGCAGAATGTCTCTGTTGTCAGAGTACACCGCCACCTGGGGGTGTGGAGGGTGAACTGCGTACTTGACCACAACCAGGCTGTCATAATGATGTTGATGGCAGACAGA